>JAECUM010094257.1:0-51874 GCA_016617855.1 Megalonaias nervosa | reverse complement strand
CTGAATCTGGTGATGGGGAGCTGTCAGGCGTGGTGAGGGACAACTGTTATAATCTTTTTTGTTAGATTAAATCTATTATTCTTGTTTATTTGATACTGTAATGTGTTATTTTTAAAGATCCAAAATGTACTAACTTGAGACTTTACTCTTCTGTTAGTCTGAAATCTGGAGCCGACCGTACTCGTCAGTTGTCTGACCAACAATGACAGAGCACCCCTATTTATAACCTTCCCCGGACACCCAGGACACAATTCAACCAATCGCTGCAGACACGGCAAACCATGGAACCAATCAGTGTCTTGTATGGTGTGCATGTATTGCATTTTATACAGTCTGCATGGCAGACAAATGTCAACATTATCAATAATACAATACATAGCAGTAAGTATTTGAGTACTGTAGGGCTTGTCTATGAAATGAACAATAATATCTTCTGAGCTCATTTAGGTGAAGTGAAACTATACGATGATAATTTAAATCTCGAACAATTGAATGGATTCATGTATACGCGGGTTATGCACTTACAATACTAACCACATAAAGAGTAGAAGTTCTGTCGTTCTTGGTATAAGAATCCACTGTAGCAATTCCCCAACATAAAGTCTTTCATCCATATATACTGTACTTAAACTGTTTCGCACGTGCGAATCTTTGAAGAGCCCTATGGTATATGCGCAGAAAGTGACGTCATATATTCTCCTATGTGACACGTGTTCTTATTGGTGGAGACTCAAATTCAGTTTCTATCCGTGGATAAGATGTGGACTAGCATTATTTCCAGTGTTTTGTTAGGCCCAGAGTACCCGATGTGCGTTAAATCAACGTGGGAGATAACACATATTATAGACACTGCCCTATGGAAGTGAAGGATATAAGTGGAGTTTCACAAGTAGCGATACTACTCCATAGTTGGCAAAGAAACTCTTACGTTTTTTGCCTATGTTATTTTGTCTTTGTTTAAACATCCTCCACACTCTTTATATATTAGATAGTATAAGTTTCAGCGAATGATATGTTTGCGAAAATGTATGACCACTCCTACTTTTGTTTCCTCTTTCATACCACTTTCGGGTTGTAGGGTTGCATTTTGTCTGTTCTTTATTCGACCTCTGCTTTATATCCCCTATCACACTGTATGCTGGACAGTAGGTATAGATGTTGTTAAGTGGATCTGGTGTGTTTATGGGGCCAGAAATGATGCCTACAAATATCCAAGCGTAGAAGATTCGACAGTGCTGTGCATTTTGACTTGGCCTTGAGAACAGTGAATGATGGGAAAATGCATTTGTGTATATAACCTAAGACTGGATCGAAAAAAATTAAAATGTTCAACCAATTAAACGAGCGTTACAAAATTCAGTCAGAAAACGGGGCCAGTCAGACGCACATCGCCACGACACAGACCATCACAGGCATATAAACACTTCCAGCAGTGGATTTATTTGGAAAACCACTAAAGTTTATTGAGAACTTTATTCTTCAGGACTTGTATTAGAAATTCCAAGATTATATGGGATTTAATACCGTAATTTTTTTAATTTTTGTAAACTTTTTTAAATTTTTATTTTACATTTCACTACGTACTCTAGGGAAATAAATTATTTGTTGATTTTGACAAAACTTACCACTAGCAAAATACTGTAATGACGACGACTCCAACAAAGGAATTTTTTTTTTTCGGTTACGTGAATGAATTTCTTAAATTGAAACAAGAAGCTACTGGTTGTTCACTTTCATGTCAGACTCCAAAGACAAAGAGAGATTCAAAGAACGGTACCGATCCTTTGAAGGCATCACTTTAGAACATGTGGAGAAAAACGAAGGAAGACGATCGTTTGCGAAAGTCATGTTAAATAGTTGGTGGGGAAAATCAGCGCAGTGTCCGATATTGCCCAACACTGAATACATGGCAGATCAAAGTTACTATTTTCAACTGTTGGATGACGAAGGAAAACTCACGAAACACGTGGAGATCGTCCGTGAAAATTACATCTAGGTGAATTACGAAGAAGCGGTAGAGTTTGGACCTCCCGGCGAGTTTGGAAATGCAACTATTACTGTGTACGTGACAGTCAATACCCATTTAAAGTTGAATATGTCTTATAACTTTTAGGAGATTGAGTCCTTTATTCTGACACCTTCAGTTCTATGTACATCCATCTCCATCATACATATTATCCAAAATTCGAAGGGACGGACGAGCACCTAGAAGACACTTGTCAGTTTTGCAAATAATGGATACTAATACCAATAACACCCTCCACTTTCCTCAGAGTAGTATTCCGTCTTAGAACATTTAGGAAACGATATCCTTTACTTTGACACCGACAGTTGTATGTACATCCATCGCTCAGTCGCCCTTATTGCCGTTACAGAAAAAAATGGAAGGGAACCGTTTAGGTGCATGTACGGACGAGCACCCAAAATACACTATTGTCGGTTTTGCCAGCGGCTGCACTAAAAATTAGGGATTCCAATTACAATAAAACCCTCCTATACTCCCTGATGAGAAGAAATTTAAGCTTGGGTAAAAAGGATGATGTCCACACATTCTTCAGCCGAAGAATGAAAAGAAGGGAAGAAAATGTGAAAGATACATCGAGAAAAAATCATCACACCACAACCGGCTCCGACCGCTTCGGTGGCATTAGTGGTTAGTGTCCGCCTCGGATGCAGGAGGTCGCAGGTTCGAACACCGGCCGAGTCATATCAAAGACTTAAAAGTGATACTAGCAGGTGCCTCGCTTGGCGTTCAACATTAAGAGGTTAGTGTTAGGACTGGTCGGCCTGGTGTCAGGATTATGTGACTTGATGGGACATGATGCTACATGTGTGCGGTATGATGCTCCAGTGCTAAACTTCACTATAAACTGCCACAACGCAGACATCGTAGCGATATGTCTGAAAAATTGTTAAAGCTACGTTCAAAATCCGGATTACGCACACGCAGAACTTAAGTACCTAAATATCAATGTGTGCCACGGGTAGCCGATTGGTTTAAGGTGCTCACTTTTACCGATAAATAACGGATAGCACCTCTGTCCGCGTGTATTCGAGTCCCAGGATCGGCCACTGAGGATGAGAAACCTTGTCAGTTGCTTCCCGTGGGTCAG
Organism: Megalonaias nervosa; assembly: GCA_016617855.1. Classification (NCBI taxonomy): domain Eukaryota; kingdom Metazoa; phylum Mollusca; class Bivalvia; order Unionida; family Unionidae; genus Megalonaias; species Megalonaias nervosa. Next base: position 48,761 of record JAECUM010094257.1, on the reverse strand, counting down.
TGGTTCTTCGTGGTGATTTCATAGGCTCTTTTTCTATTAGTTATTCTGGCCTCCATAAATAGCAATCATGTAATTTTAATATTTTTTCCAGTACGCATCAATTGCCTATCGTAGGAATTGCAAAACGAAGGAGTAAGCAAGATAGAAACGCAAGATAACTGGTCAGTCTAAAGTTAACAATATGATTCAGACGATTCATCTTAGTTTTATTTTCGTCGATTTTGTTTATCTATTTTTTTTCTTTCATTTCACTGAAGACTGACTCGAGTGCGTGTATAGTAAAGGGACAGGACTGTTACTACAATTAGTAGAAGTAAAACAATAGTTACCTCCATTTCATCATTGATGTTGTAATATAACTCGGAAAAAAAGTACCTGTATTATTGACATCGCAAATTATTTTATCTGACAGACTTATATTATGAAACAAATTTCTGATCTCGCATATGTAAAGAAATAATTGTTGGGATATTCGAACATTTAAATGTTAAATATAGTTATTTTTGTAACTCTAGAACCTAAACTTCTGGCTTCTAATATATACGGAATTCAAAAACTGGAATAATATTTTCTGTGATTCAACAAGAGACTGTTGACTCATCAGTACAACGCTGACTATTACAGACGTCATCGCCTTCCATCTTGGATTTTCATCGGGATTGGAACTGTGATTCACTTAGAACTTTTCATTGATAGGACTTGTGTTTTTTAATTCTTGGATTATTTTTGGATTTAATTCGTAAAACCGTAAGTTCTTTTTTCTCACTTTTTTCACTTTGTATTCTAGGGAAATAAATTATTTGTTAAATTTTACAAAGCTTGTTGTCTTCACTCTTTTCTGTTACCTTTTTTAAGAGCATAGACTCGTAATACAATACTGCAAGTATAAATGATTACCACCACCACCACAACCACCACCACCACCACCAACAACAATAATAATAATAATAATAATAATAATAATAATAATAATAAAAGTTCAGTGGTATTTTAAATTAATTTTTTAAAGTTTGAGTGAGGAATGCCAGTCAACTCCTGTTCCAAGAAGTCAAGAAGGAAATAAGCATACCATTCACATCTTTTGCAAGACAAACAACAGTTAAATAGAATTAAAACAATTTAACCATGTTACTTCAAATATCCATACTTGAAAAGTTGGAAAATATGGGATCTAATACATAATGAGTGTGATGAAGTTAATTTTTTCATAATTCTCAACAATGCATAAATGCATACATACTAATGCTTATTGGGGTTTTTTTTAATCCAACAAATATTTCAACGTTGTAAAAAGACGCGAAGTCTGGATTGCTTAAATTCATAACCACAAAGTGAGAAAATTCATTGATTGATTTATCTGCAAGAATATATATTCTAAGTTGTATCTCCGGATGGAATAAATGTTTACAGATTTTGACAAAGATGAAAGAAGCGTTTGATCAAAGTTCGTACTGCTTTTTGTTATATATTTACTATATTTTTTGATAAAATAAGATCACCGATCTCTAAACGTCTGGTAAACAAGTCATGTTCTCTTCTAGAACATTCTAAATTTTAACAAATTAAAAACTTTATCCTGAACCAGATGTAAGTAGATAAAGGCAAAACGATATTACTTACAAAAAAGATGGAAGGCAGGTACACCTAGAACCGTCTAACGTTAAATGCTTATGTCAGCATGTTTACATTATGTTAAAGTACAATTTACTGTACAATCATTGACAAAAGTTAGCTATGTAATATGTTATTTACAAACGACCGTTACAATTTGCAATCATGGACAAAAGGTCAACACACAATATAGATTTACATAATACCTCCCCTCATAAAGAAAAATAAAGCTTTTCCAATAAAGCTTACTTTCACATATTAATGAAATATACAAGTGATACCATAACACTACAAATTACGTAGGTAGATGTCTAAGGAGTTCAAAACATATACAAAAGCAATATAATACCTCCGCTGCCATCAGATTATCTCTTTCCTTCATGAGTAGTAGAAGGAAATGGCACTTCTAGATTTAATACCCTTTCCCCCTCCCCAACCCCTCCCTCAGAACATATTTGTAATCAACATGTAGCTTAACTCGAAACAGGTTAAAAAATATATTTGTCAGGAGAAGACCCCCTCTCCCATTCTAAAACGATATTTGTATTAACGGGGTTTCTAGATTTTAGATCCCCTTCCCCTCCAAAACATATCTGTTAGAAAAACCCCTCCCCCATTTCAGATATTCTATAACAGACATATTTTTCGAACTATACATGTTTTCTGCCTGTGCCGATCGATTACTGTAGCCCAGGCGGAGACTGTTGTGTTGCGATCGATAAATGTACTAGACAATCGAAACTACATTTTAACTGGATGATGCAATAATAACTAAGCTTGTATCACTCTGCTGAACAAATTATAACTGGATGATGCAATCATAAGAAAGCTTGCATTATACACTGCTCTCTTATTTGTCAGTGTCTGATTTTGCAAAGGGACACATGTGTCTGTAACTTCACTAGAAAAAACTGGAAATTTCCAGAAAAATCACGTGATTTAACAGACGTTACAGAATTTTCTGGAGAACACGTGATTTACCGCTTGGGTGTTATAACTGCGTAATAGAATTTTCTAGAAATCACGCGATGGAAGTTTTATGACGATATAAATGCAGCCAAATGTACCTTCGTGGTCATTCCGCAGAGATGTGTTTCGCTGGGAGCATCAAAGGTAAGTGATATTTTTCTTGAAAATTTATTGCTTGACAGACTAGGAGATAGGTCCTCCGTTTAAACAAAGAACATTTTAGAAATTTCGATCACATTTTCATAATTTGATGAGGTAAATGGTACTCAATTTATCTTTTTTTGTCAATTATCAAATTTTTCAGCGACAGCTATAGTAGTAAGAGAAGATGAGGTTCCCAGGTCTTTTAAGATTTATCTCATATAAAATGTATTTTTATCCGCCCTCAGCAAGACATGTTGGATTTGATTTAAGATATACTGGTACAGAATCTAAAAAAGTTGGTTTCATTTATCAAGCAAACTATAACCATATTTTATGATAATCTTTTTCATATCTGCTTACCCTCATCGGTAAAATATCTGTTAGCATACTGTCAATAATACGAAACTCGCGTATTAAATCGTCCATATCATATTTTAAACCTCTCAAATAAGATCGTATTTGATCAAGTAATTTTTTGTAAGTAATACTAGCTATCTTACAAGCATTTTTTTTTCGTTTCAAGCCTGGGTTCAATCTTCTTACATGCTGTTGAAAGAGATACACAGACAGCAGATATAATTAACAGAAAAGGATTTAATGATACCCCACTTGATATTATGCCAGAGGTGGTCATTAGCAGCGGCAAATATGATATTACTCGAAGCATTCTATTGTAATACCTATAACATTGTTTCACACACCAAAGGTTTTTATGATAAAATTTGTAATATTGCATTAGTGCGTCAATATCTTGTTCTGGAATACCTCTTGAAATATGATTCAAATCGACAATCTGTTTTTCATTATACAATATTTTATACAAAAACAAAGGTTTTGATGCCAACAATTGAATCGAGAAATTCACGAAATTTATTACTGTCAGCTATAAAATCTCTGTATTTGTCGTAAACATCTGACGAAGTATCATCGTATCGTTTATCTGTTAGTACCTCATTTTTCTTTAACCAAGCATATGAATCAAACATGTCTGATACTTCACGCTCATACGAATCTGTTCTATTCACCAAATCGCTTTCTGTTTCATCAATATACCCTAACACTAAACTCAACTGATCTAACGTGAAATTTTTGAGATAAAAATATTGTCTAATGATTGCATATGCGACTACAAAATTTGCTAGCATTAAGTTTTGGAGCGTTTCTTTTCTTAATAATCCCACATCTGAAAGTGAAACGGGAGTAATTCTTGAAAGAGAGACTATTAGAATTGATAACAATACGTATGGTTCTGTGAATATTTTCTCAATTTCATTGTAATAATTTCGTAATGACAATTGTCTAGAGCGCAGGCTTTACGGAAATGGAATATCGTCTGCTTCACCTACGTCGTAATAAGAATCAGACTTTTCTTCCACCTTTGTTTATCCGACTTCTCTAAAAAACTTTCTTCGCTCATCATCACTAAGATAACTAATTTCATTGTCAAAATCTTTGATTATTTTTGGAGACCTGTCAACAATAATCGCATCAAATTCTGGGTCTTTTTTCCGTATCATTGTCAAAATTGCGTTTGCATACATTTTAATAATTAACTCCGTATCCGGTGTCATAGTAATGATTTTAATTAGGGTTTCTTTGTCGTGGTAGTACATGTTGAGATACTTAAAAATGTTTCGTTTAAAAAACTATTATATAACTTCCTATTTCTTCTTATTCCTATTATTCTAGATTCTGATAGTTTGTCGAGACGATCATGGTTATCGTTCATTTGTTTTTCAACCTGCGCTACTCGTGCTTGTAATAAACTTGATCGCATTATCAAATCTAAATTTTTGAAATCAAACTCAAGCAATATTTTTTAAACAGGATTTCAACTTGTTTTTGTTCTTCTAGACAATCATCAGGATGACAGTATCTTCTTATAATATCAAAGTTTTCAATTGCTTTTTTTAATTGTGGTCCTCGCATATGCATAACAAGAATACATTTTTTTCTTCTTCTGACAATGGAGAGTTTATGATTGGAATTGAAAAGTTTTTTCTAGTATTTATTACACGTGCTGCTAGTGATGCGTCCCCAACCTTTCTGGTGGGGTTAAAAATATTATCATAAAATTCTCTCGCAACAGTTATAATTGGTGGTTCTGACATTATTTTATAGCAATAGATTAAATTTGATCATCGAGTGTGTATATTTGAAATGATGTCAGTCCTGGAAACGGATGTTCAGCAGCAACAACATACAATAGAAAATACAAGTACTTGTTAACAGTCTTTTCTATCGGAATTGTAAAATATTATGTTGTTGTGATATACGTATTATTTGTGCTATACAATGCTGCCCAATTAATATGATCATTTGATCCTTCAAACCGCCAATTATAAATTCGACCAACACTAGGATTTAATCGACCACGCAAATGAAATTGCCAAATAGCAACTGCAGCAGGAAATTTGATTTTAATCCAAAAATTTTCAACTTCTCCGTTTGTCGTCCACTCGTGTCTATCAGAGAAAGCGGAATGAGGATAATTTTCAGGATAATGCGATGATGCGCTTACTTCAAACCCAACTCGATTGTCAGTTGCCTTAAAAAGTGTTGAAATATATACAACATTGTTTTTAGTTCGTTTTATACCACTAGACAGACTGTCAACATACACTTTATTTGTTAGATATTAGGATTAACTGGAACATATGTCGTAGTTATTTTGTTGCTTCTCATGTTTATATTCCCTAACATTAGTCCACCAGATTTTTTAAAATATGGGGTAAGTTCTTCTTTTAACTGACCATAACTAATAGCATCAGTTTCATTAGCTGGTGGTGAGGTTGTCGGTAATCCAGTTATTTTTCAATTTGACATAGACAGGTTACCTGTCATTGTGTCACCGGCTTTGTTAAGTTTATTATCATCAACTGATTTTAGCTGCGCATAACTTACCGCTTGTGTGAAATCTGCTGGTGGATATGAAGTTTTCAACCCAATAATTTTTTTTACCTGACATATTAATATAACCCGTGAGTGTCCCACCAGTTTTGTCAAGTTGTTATTATCCACATACTTTAACTGCAAATAACTTACCGCTTGGGTTTGATTTAAGTATGTTGGTGGGTATCCAGTCTCCAAATTTATTATTTTTTCCTGACATATCTAAGTGACCGCTTAAAGTTCCGCCGGCCTTGTCTAACTTGTTGAAGCACTCGCTGATTTGACATAGACAGGTTTCCTGTCATCGTATCACCAATTTTTTTTCAGGTAACCAGATAAATCGATATTGCCGTTTGTAGTTATAATATCCGGCGAATCTCCTAATGTTGTTCCGAATTTTGTATAATAGTTCATTTTTTATTATTGTCTAACAATTTTTATAATATGTCGATATTAAATTTTGATACAGACAGACATCTGAAACATGTACACAACAATGAACTTCCAGATTGTCATTATCTTACTGTTGGCCGCACAGGATCAGGAAAAATAAATTTGATTATGAATTTACTGCTGGGAGATAATTTTAAATACGATCGAGTTTATATTTACACAATTAATCCGCAACAAGACAAGTATGAATTACTGAGCGAATACAATAACAAACTTCGTGATGATCTTGAGGCTGGTGAAGATTTTTTGTTATCAAGCAACCAGAAGAACTTATTCCAGTTAGTGAAATTGACTCGGACGAGCATAAGATAGCTGTTTTTTGATGATATTCCGCTAAACAATACGGAGATGAATAAAATAAGATCATATTTTTCACTGTCGCGTAATAAAAAATGTAATTCTGTTTATTTAGCCCAAGGTTTTTATAATGTTGACAGATTTATTCGGCGAAATACTGGTTGTTTTATATTATTTCCAGGACTGGACAACGTGGACGTCAGGATTATTGCAAACGAGCAATGCGGCGACGTAACAAAAGATAAATTTATTGAACTGTATCACAAGGCAAAGGCAGATAAGTATAACTTTTTCTTGTTCGATAAGCTTACACGTGATCCAAAAAAAATGTTTCGCTGTTGCATTAAAAATTATCTACAGTAGTTTGATATAAAATGGATAAACGAGCAAAGTACAGAAAACATATAGAAGATTTAAAAAAAACTTGCTCAATCTCAAGCAGAATTTAAGCAGCGAGTACAGCAAGCCCGACGTGGGCAAGTAGCTGCCGCAGAAGCAGCAACTACAGCTCCTAAACCAGTTACTGAGGCGCTATTTGGAAAACAACCTGAAACTAGGCCGCTATCAGCTGAAGAAGGTAAACAACTACAGGAAAAAGGTTTAGCCGGACTTGTTAAAGAACAACAAGAAGCTGCTGCTGAGAAAATTATTAAAAAATCTGATGAAGAAAAGGTAAGGTTAGCTAGAGACCTTGTAAAACATATTGCCGATCCTGCTGCTAGACAAGCTGAACTAAAACGGCTGTTGAATAATCCACTTGCACTTGAACCAGGATTAGCAGAAGTAACACTAATTGAGCCGATTGAAAGAAAACTAGAAGGTGAGATGATGCGCAGAGAAGACGAATCTCATAGAAAAATATGGGAAAAAAACAATTTGAGGATGCTCTAAAAAATATAAACAGTCAAATAAAAGATCTTGAGTATGAATTTTTTAACAGAGAATACGATTTTAAAATGTAAGAATATATGATATTCAAAAACAAGATTACAATGTCGAAGAAAATATTTAAAAGTTAACGGAAATAGCAGAAGAAAGTAAGAAACATCTCGACGATGTAAAACTGGAAAATGAAAACTACGGATAAAGTATTATATTGTACAGGCGCGGGATTATCGCAGATTTTTATATCAAGGCTATCCGTGATATAAAAAATAGCATATTTTTTAGTGAACTTAGTACTAGTGGTTTGAGTACTGAGGCAAGAGAACTAGAACTCATACGTATGAGAGCTGATAAGGTTGTCCCAGACGACATAAAAGATCTTATTGCTAGACAAACTGAATTAAGAAGGTTGGTTGATGATGAAGATGAACTTATTAGAAGAGAATCAGATCCAGATGTAATAAAAATGCAGGCTGAAAAACAAAAACAAGAAGAACAAGAAAAATTAAGAAAAGAACGAGAAGAACAAGAAAGACTAATGTCATTATCAAATAAAAAAGAAAAATTAGAAGAAAAAATAATATAAAAAATAGTAGATTCAAAATATTATGATTTTATGACAAATAATAATATTAAAGATGTTGATAATATTGATCAATGGACGCAAAGCGAATACGATAATCTCATTGAAAGATTAGGTAATATTAAAAAATACAGCTCAGAAGCTCACAAAAAGTTTGATAAAGCTGCTCAACAATTTTCTGAAAAAGTTAGAGATGAAGTTATTGCCAGTGTTTTTAGAGCTGCTGCAGCAGATTTTCGAAGAAACAAACTTAGTAAGTCAGGAAAGAAATTTAAAACTGTATTTGATGGTCATGATAAACTTCGTCTCACAAAAATAACAGAAACCGAAGTTACAGGCTCTGGGGTAAAAATAATTACATCAGTATCTGAGATGATAGGTAGATTAATGTTATTGATATCATCAAAAGAAGCTGGAAATGTTGGTGTTGAAATTGACAATGAAATTATTGACATACTTGATCATTTGAGACCAGAAAATTTATTAACATCTGACGAATACTAAATTTTACATAACGATCTTATATAAATGTCAACAACATTACTACTCGACTTATCGCAAACAACAGGTGATAGTGCAAATTTTTCGGTAAATTATATTCCACCAATACAACTAGATCCTGAAAAACAATATGAAATTGGACTAATTTCCTGTACGTGTTGGCATTCTATGGCTAACGTAAAAACTGGGGTGAATGATGATTTTACGTTTATAACTTTACCTGATCGACAGTGGAAAACATTTAAAATTCCGCAAGGAGCTTATAATGTCACCGGTCTAAATAAAACAATAAAAGAACTAATAACAAAGGCGGGCGGTAGCGCTGATAATTTTGAGCTAACACCAAATTAAAACACGTTAAGAGCCAGAATAACATTAAAAGATGGTATGTTAATCGATTTTTCATCACCAACAAGTATTGCACCACTGATAGGATTTACTCATAAAAGTTATGATTCTGCTCCTGATCGAACCATGACATATGACAGTGAACTGCCAGTAAATATTACTGACGTAAACACAATATTAATAAATTGGTCTATTGCATCTGGATCTTATTCAGCCCGGGGTAGTAAAGGACAGACTATCTATAGTTTTTCGCCGGACGTTCCACCTGGCTCGTTTATGCAGATTAATCCACGGCAAGTTATTTATTATCTGTTAAATGTTGAAAATCAGATAACACAAATAAATATGCAATTAACAGATCAATCTGGACGGCAGTTGAATTTGAATAATGAAGTTGTTACTTATTTACACCTACGCACACAATAGCTTCGTATCGACTTCGTGATTGGCAATAAAATTATACAACCTCAGATATAATGAAACAGAGAAAATAATTTTACAGAAGAAAAATATAGGATTTTTTAAAAATATATTTACTAAAATTATTGAAATTGCTCCGGGAATCGCAAACAAAGTTGCACCAGTTGCACTTGACGGATCAAAAGCTTTTGCAGCTGGAGCTGCATCTGCTGCTGGAACTGCTGTTGGACAAAAAAATAGCTGATAAAATTAAGGGAACACCAGATATAAAACAAGTTGTGTCAGAAATCGCTCCAACAGCTGAAACAGGAAACCGGATGACAAAAACAGCAAAAAACTTTTATCACCAAAAGGAGAAAAAATTATACAAAAATTAATATCTAAAGCAACAGCGCCAATCAAATAGTGATTGATAACAAAATTTTATATAACCTAATAAATAAAAAATGTTTGTTAAAAATTATCTCGATTTAGCAGAACATTATGACACAGACGACACAGTAACAGAATTTGAATATGTTGAGTATCTCGATGAAAATTCTAATGAACCAATAAGGTTGGCGTCAGAACATTTAACACTAGAGACGAAGATGTATTTCTTTTACCTCACAAAGCAATATTGGAAGTTCGTGGCCAAATTATGGCAGCGGCTAATCCACCTGCCACAATTGCAGCTGGAACAGAAGTAGCTCTTATAAATAATGGCTGGAGCTTATTTAAAAGTGCTCGATATCAACTAGCCAATCAAACAGTAGAAGATATTTCAAGTCACCTGCAAGTTGCAAGTACAGTCTTAAATACTATTTCGTTTTCCGACGATTACACCAGGTCAACTGCAACTAATATGATGTGGTTTAAAGATACTGGAACTGGTGGTTTAGCCGTATCAAATGAACTTTTTTCAAAAGGTGTTTTAGTACATGGGTGCTAATGCTGCTGCAGATTTTCCAATTGTAAGAAATTTTCTTATCGCTAATGCTAACAATTTTGGTATAGCCGCACCAGCTGCAGACGCTAATCAAGATGCTACAAGAGTTTCTCTTACTGCTGCTTGTAATAATATTGGTATAACACCACCAGCTGCAGATGCGGACGGTGTTGCAATGTTAGATTTAGTTAATAAAGCAATTAGCGTAAAAAATCCACGTTACAATGAAGGTTATGCTAAGAGAAAAGCACTTGCAGCAGTATCACGTCAAATTACAATGATGCTGCCGTTAAGTACAATATTTGGTTTTTGTCGCGATTACAATAAAGTATTTCGTGGAGTTCAACATACACTTATTTTAGATCGGGCAGAACAAAATGATTGTTTACTTCGATCTGGAGGAGATAATGTACAGTTTATCATAAACAAACTTGCACTGTGGATGCCACGAATAACGCCGTCGATCACTAAAATGACAGAATTAAATAGTATACTCAATAAACACACAAACAGAATTTATTTTCAGCAACATAAAATATATCAAACAGCAGTTGCAAATACCACCGACTACACATGGCGAGTCACAACAACATCAAGTGAACAACTGCCGAGGCAGTTGTTTATTGTATTTCAGCAGCAAGAGCGACGTGGTAACCAACAACAAAATAATGCAATATTTGATAATGCTAATGTTAGACTAATATATGCTAGAATAAGTTCAAAGCAATATCCAGAACGAGCGATAGAATGCAAATTTGCAGATGACGCTAATAAAAATATTACTGGACCGTACATGTACCTGCTCGACGCAGTGCAAAAATATCAAGATGTCGGAGACGGATCTCAAATATCAGCAGAGGAATTTCGTACACTTTACCCAATATTTTATTTTGATGTTAGTAAACACAGCGAGCGAGCTGTCGACTCAACAGCTGATATTGAAATTACCTGGACACTCGGTGCAGTTCCTGCAGCGTTGTATGTATATGCACTAGTGATCAGCGACAAATCTGTTACAATTGACTCTGTCGGAGGTTAAATGTCAGTACAACTTTAGTTTAATCTGTAATAGTTATATAATGACAAAATATATTGTAAAAGAAATATATTTGACTGATGGTCAAGTTAAAAAACTCCGACAAGGTATTGCAAAGCAGAGGCAGGTATCATTAAAAATAAAATCCAACACTGAAGGTGTTTCCAAAGGTACTTTAACAAAATTAATGTTAACCAAAAAACAGGTAAATAAGTACGATCGCAAAAAACCTTTTGTTTTAAATTTAAGTGCCACACAAATAACTGCGATGGCAAAACATGGCGGTTTCTTCGGGCCGACATTATCTTTAGCGGCCAGAACGTTAATACCTAAAATTGTTCTAGTACTTGGTACATTAAGATTAGCAGCAGTGTCTGGCGCAGTATCTGGCGCAACAAAAAAAAGCAGTTGAAGGTCATGGTATAAAGAAAATTTTGGTCTAAAGATAAATATAATGCCCAAAACGAAAAACGGTAAGAAAGACTAAAAAAAAAAAGACACCGCGATTGAATCGCGGACGACGAAAAACAAACAAAGGCGGATTTAAAAGACCATTACTGGCGGGAGTAGCGGGAAGTCTACTGCCAACTCTGCTGGGAATGAATAACTTTGATATACTCGATAAGCTAAAAAAAGTAAAAAATTTCCGTGGAGATTTTATCCTAAAGATGAACTTGCGGCGATTCCATCGCAAGCGACACCGTCGCTAGCCTCGTGTGCGATAAATATACAAGATTTCAATAACGGATATGGCACACATTGGGTAGCTGTTTGTAACAACAATTATTTTGACTCATTTGGACTTCCACCAAGTGACGCAATAAAAAATATATCAACAAAAGATATAAAATAATAAATTATTCATCCAATCAGCTTCAACCTGTTGGAACATCAGCTTGTAGATATTATTATATAATGTTCATTAAACAGATGAATAAAAATCCAGATTTTTTTAAAGTTTATTTTTAAAGTTTATTTTGCAATTTGATAAACGACCATCTGCTAACAATGATGAGATTGCAATATTATATTATCAAGAAATATAAAATGTCAACATATTGTCTCAAGTGTAAAACTAAAACAGAGAATAGCGATGAAACAACAGAAAAAAACAAAAAATAATAGAATAATGCTGAAAAGTATTTGTGTAATCTGCGGAAAAAGAAAAAGTATGTTTTTAAAGAAATTATCTCCAACAACAAAGTTGTCCGGGGTGGGATGCACAGGCACTTGCGTGGGTGACAAGGTTATTTTAGTAGATGATTAATAAATAATGATATGCGAGTGCGATTGTGATAGAGATCTCTGTCTGGAGCAAAATAAAATTGTTACATATTGTCAACAATGCAACAACAGAGAAATAATTGGAACAGGTATAGATATACATAAATTAATTGGCAAATTACCAAAACGACTCGTACCAAATCGCGGTTGGACATTGCCTTGCCATAAATATACTGGCCCTTATAATCCTCTTGATAAACAACTTGACGAGAACAATAAACCGCTGCCAGGACAAGAGCCTTACAATCAAGTTGATGCAATAGCAATGCGCCACGACATTTGGTATCGTGATAACGAACAAGATAAGCACGGCTGTGATAAAGTAGTATTAGACCAATTTCGTGATATGAAACCTGTGAATATGCGAGAGCGTGTTGACCGAAAGTTGGTGCAGAGTTTTACTGGAGCAAATTATAAATTAGGACTAGGTAATAATGATTTGGCGTCAGAGCTACACAAACCTAAAAAAAAAGTTTCCACGACGTAAGGTTGTCGCAAATGCCGTTAACGATATCTGGGCAATATATTTAGTTGATATGTCAGGCCTTAGTAAATTTAACAATAATAAAAGATATCTTTTTAATGTCATAGATGTTTTCAGCAAATATGCGTTTAGTATACCAGTTTCAGATAATACAAGAACATCGATAACTGATGCGTTGAAACAGGTCATCGTTAGTACAGAAAGAAAATCAAACAGAATCTGGACCTATCATGGAGCAGAATTTTGTAATAAAATATTTGAGCAGTTTTTGGAACAAAATAACATAAAAAAAATGTCACTGGAAATGAAGGTAAGAGCATTGTCGTAGAGCGATTTAATCGCACACTAAACGAAAAAATCCACAAATATTTGACAGCTAAAAATACAAATAAATATATTGACAATTTACAGCAGATTGTTGATGAATATAATAACACGAAACACAGATCAATAAATATGTCGCCAAACGACGCAATGAAAAATCCGATATTAGCAAATGAAAACATGTACCGCAGACATAAATTTAAAGTTGGTGATCGAGTTAGAATTTCTCTGACGAAAAAGATGTTCGAGAAAGGATTTACTCCAAACTGGAGCGAAGAAGTATTTGTTGTTGATAAAGTACTTTTAACAATACCAGTGACATATGCGTTAAACCTATAACTGGTAGTTTTTACGAACAAGAACTTCAAAAAACTGAGCAAGATATATTCGTTATTGAAAAAGTTATTAGGAAGCGCGGCAACAAAAGTTTAGTTAAATGGCGCGGGTATAGCGATAAATTTAATAGTTGGGTGAAAACTCAGTCAATTTTGAAATAAATATTTGTTCGTACTTCATGAGTACAGATTTACATTTGACCGGTCTACACAAAAAAATTAAATGTCACTGTCGTCCACGATCTCATCGTCAGATTCGTTGTTATACAAAATATCATCTTCACTATAACCAGTAGATTTATCTAAATTTCCTGCTGTAAAATTGTCGTTAATGATCTTATCACTTGCGATTGTATTGTCGACGACGCTGTCGTTGGCATATATGTCAGCAAGCAGTTTTATCAGGTCCATATTATAATATATATTTTTATCTAATTTATATAATAGAATGACTGACAAAATAAAATATCATCATAAAGTTAATATATTAAATTACGGAGAACTAGCCGAGGCAGTTAGAAAATGTTTGTTGGGCTATAGTGATTACTCTGTTGACGTTAATGTTATGCAAGGTGATTCTGATAAAATACTTCTATTAGCAGCTGAAAAAAATAAACTTGATAATAGCCCGTTTATAACACTAAAATTTGATAAAAATGATGTTTTAATGTTTGCCCATAATTGTCTTACTAAAACTGAATTAATGAACATATTTGAAAATAAATCTATCAAAGGTTGATTGTGATGTGGCTGATTTAGTTTTGCCGTCAGCTACAAATTGTACTGCACGAGAATCAATTTTATGATATTTTCCAGCAGCTGTTATTGACTTAAATTTCATTTTTTCCCCAGTTTCTAAATTTGTTGAGATAATTGGTTTTGGGTCTTTCAAATTATTTCCACCACCATTATCTCCTCTTCTACTATTTTCTTTTTGTGTAACTAAATCTAAATTTTCAGTCCTATATCTGTTTTAATTTTATTAATATGATCAATAACCAGATTATCTGGAATTGCGTTATTAAATGTTTCATAAATAAAACGATGTGACAGATAATTAACTTGGTATGTTTTTGTTCTTTCAACAGTTACCATGAAATATCCTCTATTTTGCATAAAACCAACATTTTGTTTTTGTTTTTGTTTTATTTCGAACAATCCCTTTGTCATTAGCCTCATATAGATCAAATACTGGATGAGGCTGAAATTCGTTCTGTAAAGACAAATTCTCAATATTATCATCATTAATCGAGCCATTTACTCTATATACTCGCTGTCCAGCTGGAATGTCTCCACAAAATAATGTATAAATAAAATCTTTCCTAAACATTTCAATTCTATCTGCGCTATCTACCTTTGCTGAAATTTTAATTCCAGCTGGAGTTGCTTTACCAAAAGGTCGTCCGTACCTGACATGAATAACCGAACCAAGTGCGTTTCCTACATATAAGTTGTACTTTGGGTGAACGTGATATTCTTCCTGTTCCTCTGCTGTTATATTTTCTAACATTATACTTATAAGAAATTTATATATCTAATTGAAAAAGAAATAAAAAAACCAATTAAATATAAAAATATTATATATAATGTTAAAATTGCGAGATATTGCCAAGAAGAGCCTTATAAAAGCAGAAAAAATTGCTACAGCATTTTCAGGCTATGATAAAAGTTATAAATTTGATAATCAAAATGTTTTAGCAAATTTTAACTTCACAAATTTATTTCATCTTTTGCAACCATTTGTAGCGCAAAAACTTGCAGTTCACAAAAGCATCAAGCTGATAGTGCAGTATCATGTAATTTTATCAAAGTTACGTGCAATCGATAAAGATGTACTTGATATAATTTTTGAAAATGCAAATTTCTACAGCAAAATTGTTGAGCCACATTTAACAGCTAAATCACGAAAAACATTAACTGGAACAAATATTGCCACAGCTGCCAATGAAATACACCAAGAAATTAACAAGAAGCTTGAGGAATTTACCGCATCAGGATCAGGTTGGAAATTTGAAATGATTACGGAGGTTTTATTTCACACAATGAAATATAACGTACTTCGCGGTAGTTCTTACGTTGATTTCCCTCAAAAATTAAAAACAAAAAATGTTGTATAAATGTCACAAACAGCGACAATGAGTGTTTTTCGTTGGGCAATTTTGTCTACAAGACATCCTTAAAATTGTAACTCCAACCAAGTTGTAAAATATTTGCCGTACAGAAACGAATTGGATTTTGACGGAATAACTTTTCCAGTGGCAGAGAATCAGATACCAAAGTTTGAAAAACAAAACGATATTTCAGTAAATATTTTCGGACTAGATGAGCGAGAAAATGTTTACCCGAGATATATTTCAGCGACTGCTGCGCAATTGACAATAAATTTGTTATTTTATAAAGGATATTATTGCTGGATAAAAAAAATTTAATGGGTTAGTTGGCAGACAGTATAATAAGCACTATGGAAAAACTATTTCTGTTACAGATGTTTACACGGTTTTTCTAGCGATGGAAAACTGCAAGAGCATGTTAAATATTGTGTTAATGTCCAAAAAATAACAATGCCAACAGAGAAAGAAAACAACGCGTCCGATTGAATTATTTCGGCAGAGTACTTCATACTGCGCTGACATGATTGTTTTGACACCCACACATAGACTCGTCAGAGAAATGAATGAACGAGGAGTAAAATCTCAAACTTATCATAGTTTCTTCAGATGGTGCGGAGATACGTGGACACCTGAGCGAATGGGTGAAAAATATATACACCGGATTATTATCTGAGATGAAATTTGTACGGTGTCGTTAGAAACATTAAAAACATTTCTTAATTGGTTGTTGATAAATAATACTGCTGTGATAATGTGTGGTGATCATGGTCAACCACCACTTTCGTTGGGCATTCTCCGCATGAATGGTTAAAAATATTTGCAGATTTTTATGAGGAAATAACTGATGATCTTAGAGCTATTGATGATACCCTGAAAGAATTAAAAATATTAATCAGACTGCAGCCAGATAAAATACAGTGTGAAATAATGCGTGAAGTGATTCCAGAGACTGATATGAATGATTTTTGGAATTTATGGAGACCAAATGATTTAATAGTTGCAAGTAGAAAGATAGTTCGTGATGAATTGCAAGAGAAATTATTTCTGTTACATAAAGAAAAATTTTCATATCTACCTGTACCATTGTGTTATCGCCCAGCAGATACTCTACGACAGAATGTTGAAGTTGAAATTCCAGGAACAAATGAAAAACAAAATCTTGTGTTAAATGATATTGTTTTAGTTGATGTTAGCGCGGTTGAAAACGCATTGAGCATGGATAAATCGCCATGGAAGATAGGATACGCTATAACGATTCACTCGTCACAAGGATTAACTACTTCTGATACAAATATCTGGATTGTCGATGATCGGATCGAATGGTCAAATTTAGTTTATCTCGCAGTGTCTCGAGTCAGAAGAATATCTCAATTGCGAAGGGTTGTCGTAGACTTCACAGAAAATAATGATCAAACTGTTAGCAATGGTGATGATATAATAAAGAAAAAACTATCTGGTTGTAAGCAATGTGACAAAAAAAAATAATCGCGACTTTGATATCGACGCTGAATTAATTATGACACTAAAACAACGACAGAATAATCATTGTGCAAGTTGTAACTGTAATATGCTGTGGGAATATTCGAATAATAATCCAAGACAGTTTACCGTCGATAGAATTAATAGCAGTCTTGGTCACTCACGCGAAAATGTGATGCTGACCTGTCTTGAGTATAATCGACGTAGGAGTGCCAGTTTACAAAAGTGAACGTGGTGGCAATTGTGTGTCCTCAGGAATTACTTGTAATTGTTCGCGTACAAATCCACGCTGAGGAGCAGTTGAATCTAGTCTGTAGATTGCAGGTCTACCAGTGGATTTTACCACGCTAGAAATTTTATGTGTGGTCACAGTCCAGACAGAATCAGTTGCTCTTTTTTTTTACCACCTTCAAGTTCACCAGGTTCATATAAATACCTCACAGTCACATTACCTAGTACTGGTTGAGAAAAAGAATCATATCGTTGTACTGGTATATGTTTCTTTGTAATCGCATTAATTGGTTTCATAGAAATTGAACGAGTAATTTCATTATTTAACGCAGCTATCACATCTGGTAATCTTGCATTCACGAGATCTCTTGTCTTTTTGAACCTTATTCAGAGATATTTCCTGCGCATACTGATATCCAAATAACCGCTCAGCAAGTGTTCGATTAAATCGTTCAACTATTGCCTGATCGCGATGAATTGCGGTATGTCCTCGTCTGATTTTGACATTATGTTGCTTCATCAACGATGATACTGCACGAAGAAATTCTTTGCCAGGATCAACCTGTAGTAGTTGTGGCCATCGTAGACCACCACAATGATAAATTCGTTCAAACGCAGATGCAACTTCAGATGCTGTTTTAGTTGATAATGGTTCTGCTTCTTTATATCTACTTGCAACGTCAACGACAGTTAACGCGTATTTATATGTGCGTGATTGACGTCTACCAATTTTAATGGTATCGTGTGGTAAAAATAAAATATCTGCTTGATGAATTTCATTGGGAGCGCTGACATCAAAATGTGCATACTGAATTTTTTTAGGTGGACGTAAATAGATTTGCCATATTGCCTGTCGTGCTAATCAATTTGCAGCAACAACACGCGAGACTTTTGCTGCTTCAGCAAGTTTACTAATTGCTGCTCTGTCTCTCCAGTATCCTCTTGGGCTATATTAACCCGATTCCATTATAATAGTTATATAATTAATTACCAGCACCTAGCATTAGTTTATCCTTCATCGCAGATTTTACTAGAAAACTAGCAAGTTTTTCTCTGAGAGATTTATCAGTTAGAGAATTTAACGCGTGAATCAACCTTACATCTGCGAGATGCTGTTGTTGTAAATCTTTGTTTTTATACGCAACATAATGAACATGACACGCTTGATCAATCTTATTTACTGGATATTCTCCTGGTTTGGGTTGATCTCGTTCGTCAAGTCGGATATCAAGTCGAGTTTCAGGACCACAATAATTGTATCCGGGTAAATGTTTTTCTCATGGACAAACAATCAAATCAAGCCCGGATATTTTCTCGAGGTAGACACAAAAATACAGACGTGATTTATGTTGCTCAGCGGTATATACAAATACCTAAAGTGATCAGAGACAACTGCAATATTTTGGTTGTGTTTAGTGCAGTAGATAATTATACTCTGCAAAATATTTATTATACTTGGTGTTCAGGGGATATGGATATAATTAAATTAAAAAATTTCTTGCACACGCACAAGCTATTCCGTTTGGATTTATCACAATAAATTTACATGATTCTAGGTCGAGATATCGTAACGGACTTGATAAAATATTTGGTTAATTACAGCAGCAGAGAGGGTGAAACGACCAAGAGTAAGTGTCCTAGACGTAAAAGAGTCGCTGAAAAGTACACGTCAACGAACGAGTAACGAAAACGAGCTAACCCCGTCGATTTCGTTAACGCGGTTTGTTTACCGCAGTAACGAAATGTGCTCCGTTAGAGGCTTCGGTTTGACGTTATTGACCTTATTTTTAGTCTTCGTAGGAACCTTTAGTTTTCATAAATAAGGTCTCAGGCAAAATGGTCTGTTCACCCTCTCTGCTGGGCACTTTGCTGGCTCTTGTCACGAAATAATTTGCCACATACTTCACATTTGTACGGTTCCCCCCCCCCCGTGTGCATAGTCATGTGGTTCTTAAGATGATGTCGATGAAACGATTTTTCACACATCCCACATTTATACTGTTTTTCCCCAATATGTAACTTTATATGAAACTGCAAATTTTCATGACGCTTAAATATTTTATGACAAATTTCACATCTGTGCTGTGAGTCTCCAGTATGAGTATTCATATGTCTAGTAAGACTATATTATAACTGATAACTTTGTCACACATATCACATTTGTATGGCTTTTCTCCAGTGTGCGATCTTATATGAGACTCAAGGTGGGTCTTTTCACCATAAAGTTTGCCACAGATTTCACATTCAATTAGCTTTTCATGCAATCTGAAATGCGTTTTCAGATTTCCTCTCTGGCTAAACATCTTACCGCATAGTCCACATATGTATGGTTTGTCTCCCGTGTGCACCCGTGCGTGTTTCTTCAAGTCTCCGCTGGCTTTAAACTTTTTATCACACACAACACGTAAGTATCTTCTCTCTCCAATTTGACAATTTGTCAGTTTCTTTCCCCACGCTCTAATTAAACTTGGCCACTTATCGCTGTTTTCACAGTCGTCTCTGGCCTCATTGTCCATCACAGACTACAGGTCTTTGCTAACCACTATAGATCAGCCTGACTTAATAAAATACTGATTACGTTGAACAACCTGATCAAGATGCACATTTTGTCATAATACATGTGGAATTTTGCCTAATGTTTAATCGATGTTTAATTGTTGGCACAGGCACTTTTTTCTGTCAGTAAATACGGGTAACTATGACAACATCCACTCTGCATGTGCTAATTAATGGACCGACCATTTACATTTTCTCTAGGAAGAGGGATCTATGTGTTCCTGAAATTTCTTTCCATCGATCAAAGATATATTTTTTCTTCCTCAATATATTGTAGTCCCCTAATTTACTGGATAGAAACTAGACCTATAGTTCATTCAGCTTAACATCGCCAGTAATATCTCAATAAATTTTCACGACAGCGTGGAGAAATGAGGATAAATTACAAAATTACAGTCTCGCACGAATGATATTCAGCACTCGTATTAACACACCCTCCCGTTTGTTTGTAAACATCCCCCCAACAGATTAAAAACAAAAACAAAACGAAAAAAACAAAACAAAAAAAACAAAAACAAAAAACAAACAAACAAACAAACAAACAAAAACGAACAAAACTTAGTCCTTTCATTCATCAATTTATAATTTCTAACCTGGTTGCCGCAACGGGTCCCTAATACTGTCAACTTACTGGAATTTCAAATAAAAATAAAAAAAAACCGCTCGATGTAAACAAGCAGACAGACTGCTCACTGTCCTTTTGTGGTTTGTAGCACAGTCCATTTCAGTAAAATCTGCAATTTCTAGTTTTAATATTTATACAACAATTAGACAAATATAAGGAGGAGTGTTTATACCTCTGTTTAAAGAGATGCGACTCCAAAATTTATCGAATTATTCACTGAGATTATCAAAGACGTTGAACTAAATCACATCTGTTGCTTGAAAACATAGACTCGCCCATGCAAATATGGCGTACGTGTTACAAAAGAAACTCACATTTGATTCGAAACGTCTACAACAATAATAGTGTTTGCCCCCCCCCACAATCAAGTTAGAAATTATAACTTGGTGAATGAAATGACTACGTTTTATGCATTTAGTTGTCAACATCAGAAAATTCAGATCATGACGAGACGGATCTGATGATGATGACAATACAACGTGATCTAGCAATCAAGATCGCATTACTGTGGTTATATATATATATATATATATATATATATATATATATATATATATATATATATATATACTATATACATATATATATATATAACGTTTGGGTCGTATTCTGTATAGCATGGCGTGAAGTACTAATATTCGGTTTGGAAAGGCTCACTGGTGAATCATATAAATATGAAACAAGAAAATCTGTGCAAGTGAGAAATTAGATTTTATTGATGTGTTGTCATTGGGTGAATAGAAAAATGAAATTAGTTATAGAAATCTTCAGTTCACAACCACTGCTGTCTTGGGCTGCTTGGAGTAAGGGAGTGCAATGGACTTCGAGCCAAGCTCATGCAGATTTTGTTTTCGGTCGAGAGACCTTTCGAATGAAACAAGAAAGATGTTCTGGTGGCAGAGGTGCGGTTTGGGGCAGCCGTGTGAGATTTATTTTTTCCTTTATGTTCTTTTTTATAACAACTAAATTCAGGCGATGTTACATGACAGCTTAAAGGAAAACGTGTCGTATACAAGTTAAAAGCTTTCTTGGAAGTATGCATCGTGCCTCGCAACGTTTATTGCATGAAAGAAAATATATTTCTTTGTTTTAATTTCCGTTTAATTGTGAGCATATATAATGAGTGCTTCTCCAATCGATGCCGTTACTGGTAGGATATAAATGGGGTGGGGTGGGGTGGATAGAGTATGTCTTAATAGCGGGCAATACTGCTTCTTCAAAGTGGGTCAAGGAGAAACGTGTTTCCCACACCATACACTAAGTCAGTGAAGCTGCATTTTCAGTCGCAAAAGACGCATTTTACATATTATAATCTCTCACGGTTGAATTTAATGACCAAAGTGATCTTGTAATGAGACTATTCCCATTAGGGTTTCATGAATTTATATTTTCTTTGTTGGATGGATAAAATAAGAAAATTCTGACAGACAACACACACACACACACACACACACACACACACACACACACACACACACACACACTTCCTTTCTCTATTTCTCACTAAGCAGAAGGGTGGGCAACGGTTGTGTCCCCATAGCTGTTGAATGGTTGGGTTGTAACAATGGTTGAATAGACAAAGCCACACGAACAGCTCAGAATGTGCTTTACGGTTGTTGCAGATTTTAATATTATTATTATTTAACGCTAATATTCATGTGTGAATTCAGATGTCTTTTTTGTGTTTTATTAATTGCTTTGTATTTATCCTGTGCAGTATTAGCTTCCAGAAGCGTTCGTTAAAATTCGTTTGTTTGCTGACTTGGATTTTTTAAAACAGCCGATTGGAATCATTTGCATAGAGCGCCTTTGGCGTAAGGTTCTGCTTTTGGAGAATTAATTGTAAGAGTGAAATGTGTTAATTTAAGGTTTTACTGTTTAGATGCTAGTAAATGGTTTTCTCACACTAGCATGTGTATATTGGCGATGTAGAAGTGAGGATGCGGTGTCAGCTAGCTTGATCTGGTGGCGACGAGAGATTTTGCGCCGTTGAGTATGGACGCTGAGGTCCTGAACGACATTTGGGTTTGTTTGATTCGCTTAGTAGAGAGACCATTGCGTGTAATAATATGAACCCTTCGGGTTCAAGGGGAATTAAACATTAGTCAACAGGTTTAATATTGTTAAACTGTATGCGTACAATGGAATGTGTGTGTGTGTGTGTGTGTGTCTGTGTGTGTGTGTGTGTGTGTGTGTGTGTGTGTGTGTGTGTGTGTGTGTGTGTGTGTGTGTGTGTGTGTGTGTCTGTGTGTGTGTGTCTGTGTGTGTGTGTCTGTGTGTGTGTGTGTGTGTGTGTGTGTGTGTGTGTGTGTCTGTGTGTGTGTGTGTGTGTGTGTGTGTGTGTGTGTGTGTGTGTGTGTGTGTGTGTGTGTGTGTGTGTGTGTGTGTGTGTGTGTGTGTGTGTGTGTGTGTGTGTGTGTGTGTGTGTGTGTGTGTGTGTGTGTGTGTGTGATATTTATATTTTTAAGTTAGCTTAACAGTTTTAGTCATATCGCTACGATGTCTGCAGTGTGGCAATTTATAGTGGTGTCTAGCACTGGGGCATCATGCCGCAGACATGTCCCAGGGAGTCACATTATCCTGACACTAGGCCTACCAGTCCTACTAACATCTTAATGCTGAGCACCAAGCGAGGCAGCTGCTAGTACCATTTTTATAAGTCTTTGATATGACTCGGCCGCAGTTTGAACCCTCGACCTCTCTCATCCGAGGCGGACGCTTTAACCGCTTAGGGCACCAGAGCGGTCGAAAAATGGTAATATGGAAATTTACCATGAGATTTCCCTTTTTACCTGGGAATTTATTTTGTTATAACGTTATGGGATGTATGGCTACATGGGGAAATGTAATGTTAAAAATTACTATAGGTTTAACATTATGGGACTGTATGGACACAAGGAGAATCTCTGAATTCTGCACCAAATTTTGTAACAGATGTTAGTGAAATTGGAGGCAGATCCAGTAAATGCAAGGTATTTGAGCACTAATCTCAAACTCAATCAATATTTCGAGTACGCCTAGTATGCTTAGGAACTGTAAGCACGATACGTTTATACTTCTTGAGTGATCAAAGTTACATACTGATTAATTGTGTTGACTCAAGGCTTGAGCATGATTTTCTTACATTCTTACCGACCCTATATTTATTATAAATGTTGGATACAGTTTGTAGATCATACTAGTATTAATTTCTCTAAAGGGATTGGGTGTTGTTGTAGGATGTGTTCAATGGATGACAGAAACCAAAAACAAACAAACAAACAAAAAACCACCCTCGGCGAAAGCCACTACTCTCTAAATGGGGACTATTTAATAGTCATATTCACTAGCCAAGGTTCCGATATGTTAACACTAGCTACACCTTAACGGGATCGATCGGCTATTTCAGTCCTTCGTCCAAGCGACATCTATTGGATTTCATAATTTGCCGCCCTAAGTATGTAACGACAACTAACCAATAGCGTGTAACAGCAATGCATTGTACATAGGCCGAAAATAGTGGAAGCAACTGACTCCAAAAGGATACTTTGTAACTTTAACATGGAAAGTATCTACGTACCAGAGAAGCCATTACAGGTGTGTTTGAGAAGCCATTACAGGTGTGTTTGAGTGAAAGGATATATTTATATAAACTCTGACCGGCAGTGGAAAGTGCTGAATTATACTGCGGATCTTTGGTTACTTGCATAAGACATGATGAAATTTTGAAGTCAAAATTTAAAAAAAAGCAGATAAAAAAGAAAACGACTGTGAAGATGAGAATGAGGATCGTCACTTACACTAAGATCAGTATTTTAATATACCAAATTATCACATTTAAACACACTGACACTATTCATATTGCATGCCGGAGGCCTTAGCACAGGCATCGGTAACATTTTACAACTGCTGTGCCAGGTCCGCCCAGTTGTGGAATTCTGCCTGCCAAGTCATATTCGTCTCTTTAATTTAATTATCATGCTTAGTACATTCAGTACAAAACTACAACTCGTACCGCGTGCTTTTCCAAAGACTCTGGCGTGGCACGGTTGGTACGCATGTCATAGGTTGCCGACACGTGCCTTAACTTTTTTTATTGTGATAGTCTGTTCATTGCATGCTCGTAAGGGAAATAAAATGAAAGATAATAAATAAATATTTGAAAGTGGTCAAGCTATAATAGTAGGTAATATTGGCCGCCACTGGAATTTTTCCAAAGGGTGTGCGTCAGACATCTTTCAGGGTCTTATCTGATTCTTCAATGGAAAATTATTTTTTTCACGGTAATGATGATGCAGAGGTAACTACTACAATGTCGTAAGAACTCGATGTTTTATAATCTGCAATACGAATTTGCTTGACAAAAATAGCGCTCTAGTAAAACACGTGCTTTACATTTAATTTGGAGGAAATGTAGAATCATTAATTGCAGATTCTCTAGGAAAATTATCAACATTTGGATAAATTTCGAATAACCAGTCAACCTCTTGTTTTTCAAAACACAGCTTACGAACTTCACTAACCTTAAAATTTAAAAAAAATTGCAACGAAGACAAAATAATACCCACAATGCCTAAGAAGCTCTTGACTACAAATTAGCTTACCGACGATGAGCAATATAAGTATGAGATGACCGGATGCGAAAACATTTGCGCTCAGCGATAAAATGTGTAGTTCCTGCTACCAACTTCAGATTGCAACATAGGCAGTTGAAAATTGGATTACAGCAAGAATGAATGTTTGTGCTCAGATAATAACGTTATTTCTTGTTATATTGGCTTTGCCCTGTGACTGTGAAAACGAGAAGCAAATTTCAGATTGGGAGAAACCACTTCTTGATTTACGAGCCAGACTAAGGAGTTTACGACGGTACCTATACGATTTACGCACGTTGTTATTGTACGAAAGGAACGACAGAGAGGAACAGTACAGGGAACTAATACAGAGGCTAACCAGATACCAAGGGGACGTAAATGACGTTTGCAGTGAGTAGCATAATTTCTTCTTCCTGTGGAATACATTGTCCAGTACGCATAATGTTAATTATTACTAAATTAACTCAAAATATTTAATGAGCTGATTAAAGATTAAACGAATAAGATAGATGTCCACTTGTATGTTGTAACTGCATGAATTTACCCAGATTTATCTCGATATAGTTGTAAACCACGAGCAAACAGCGAATATAAAAATTAATAAAATGAGTAAGTAGTAGAGGATGGCACTGTAGCCTCTAGAGAGTAAAAAGAGCGGGGTGGTGGTGGCTGTGTTAAATAATGGTGAAAAGAATATTGCCTGAACTGGAAAATAACATGCCATTAGCGGCCTTAGCGATGTGAGAGCACTGGGCCCGCACGCTAGGGGGACCCAAAAAGTTTGGAGTTTGTTTAAAATATATTGTAATTAAAGCAGATTATTTAAAAATAAATTTGATTTTTTTAAATTAATAAACCCCTGTATTTGCCTATGAATATTTAACAAAATTTCTTAAGTGGTATAGTAAATTAGATGTTGGGGGCCCATTGTCTTCATTTAGTACCGTTGCTGCACAGCCCTAACACCGCAGCTTCATAGGCGTGATCTTGGTTCCTAGCTCCTAGGTGTCAACCCCTTGAGATGAAAACCTGTACGCCAGACCAATAAAAACCTTACAAAGACCAAAAAAAAACCCATACATGAAAAAATGTATTCATACATTATATAAGATCAGTTTTAAAACAACAAATGCTATACACAAAGTATTTTTACTCATATTTACATAATTATTACATTTCTGAAACTTTATTTAATTCTTTTTACTTGTGTGTTGTATTATATGCAACACATGCACCTTTCGCACTTTTCAAAATGTATTCTGTGGTTTTAAAGTCTCTGCAGCAGGTGTCATTGTTTATTTTACACCGTAAAAACGATGCTACTGTGTCTGAATTCAGAGACTTCCTACGTTCTCTGTGCATTTTCTTCATCGTCGAAAAAGATCTCTCACAGTCTGCAGTGTTCCTTAAGATCATATATGCCTGACGCCACCACTTTAATGCCTTTGCAGCATATTTTACAAAAAGCATGGGAAGATCCTAACTTTGATACATCTACAATGCCAGGGAAGATTTTAATCCAATCAGCCTCGGTCAGTGTCTTCGAGCTTACGTTTCTTCGAGTTAGGCTCTGCCATTTTGATGGATGGAATATTTCAACTAGATGAAAGAAATAAAGAAAATAATTAAAAAATTTAGATTTGATGTGTGATAGAGGAAGATCTCCCGATTACATGTGTGTTACGAATTTATATTTTTCCCCATAAACACCAAGATATTACGCCAGGCGCTATCAAAAAATTGAAATCTAAAAATACAAAAAAAAATTTAAAAAAATCGACAAGTTAGCAGTCAAGAAGTTTGTGCCTCGTAAACTGTTGGACATTTCTATTAATTGCGTATCTGGTGTTTGAAAAGTTATGAATTTGCTATATGGTCTGCCGATTTTGGTCAAAACTGGATACAAACTGGCAGTGTTACATATTTTCGAGACACGAGAATGACGTCACTCAGTATCTGTACTACTTCCGTCATGCTGGCAATGCATCTTCCTGTTTGCATTACTTAAACTTAATTCAAAAATATGATAGTACGATAAGATCCAGGGGCTAAATTCAGCAGACTATTTATTTCTAATTAGTATATTGTTAAAATTTTTAATAAATCGACTTTATCTCAAAACAGAAAAGTCGGATGAATTACGGTTACACCACCATGACTGCCACACTATGTAAAATATGAAAATTGATGTCGACTGTATGCATTTGATAGATAGTAATAAGTATAAATAATAAAATAATAATGTATAAAATAAGAAAACATACTTACTACACAGGCAGTTGGTCAATATTAGACATCCGAGTGAGCGTCAAATTTCAGAGCGATAAACGACAAAATCTTCACACGCAGGAGTTGAACCATGAAATTAAACTTGTTTCATTATCAGACAAAGGAAAAGCACGGTTTTGAGTATGATTTGATTGGTGAATTCTCGTTCTAAACAAAATTATGTCCAGAGTCCCGGATTCATACAAAACGAAAAAAAAGATTTATAAAAAATATTATTTATGAAAAAAACGTACAAAACGGTTGTACGGCCGTACACTGACCAAAATGAAAAAACCGTACAAATTACAGGTAAACCGTACTAGCTGACACCTATGATAGCTACATTATAATAGTGTTGCTTAAGGTGACCAAATTACCATATGACGTCTGTCTATTTGTAACAGTGTAACATGTCTTTTGGATGGAAATGGTTTGTCTGCCCTCTCAATGAAATGATATAGAAGAGTTTTATGTTAAATGGGGTCGAAAGTTTATAGGGACAAGCGGAAAATTAACATGGGAAAATTAACGGTCGAAAGTTTATATGGACAAAGGGTCGAACGTTTATTGGGATAAACGAGAAATTAACACTAGGCCGTCATGTTGAAAAGGTATTTATTTTAAGAACATAGTATAATGCGATGGTATGCTCTCTAACTGAAATAACATATGACAACATACGTTCTATTTTGGACGGACATATAAGGGGTTAAGGCTTGTCAAATGGAAACTATGTGCTTTTCTGCCCTCTAAATGAAATGCTGTAGTGGGGTCCTGTGCTAAGGAGGGTTAACAATACACGAAGACAAACGGGAAATTTTTAAGTTTCCATTTTGAAAAGTATGTATTTTAACAGTGTAGCATGAGGTGACGATCTGCTCTATAACTGACATGCTTTATGCGGATATACGTTTCACACGAGTCGCCAGTCTGTTTGAGACATGTTGGATATATTTTGGATAGAAAGTTAATGGGTTAGAGTTTTCCATACTATCCATTAACCAATTATCTACCATCAACACCAAGTGATCTAATATCCACCAACCAGTGATCTACTATCCACTAACCATGTATCCATGTGATCTATATCCACCAACCAGTGATCTACTATCCACTAACCATGTATATATGTGATCTATATCCACCAACCAGTGATCTACTATCCCCTAACCATTTATCTACTATCAACGCCACGTAACCAACCAGTGATTTACTATCACCATCAAGTTATCTGCTATTCATCAGCTAGTCATCTACTATCCGACATTTAGTTATTTTCTATCCAAAGCCAATGATCTTCTATCCGCCAATCCGTTATATAATATCAACCAATTGATTAACAACTATCAATGTACAGTTATTGATAGTTGTACAGTTATCTACTATCCAACAATCACTTTCCTAATATCAACGCACAGTCTACTAGTCACAGACTAATTATGTACTGTTCAGCAGCCATTAATTTACCATCCATTAACGAGTTATTTACTATCCAACAACCAGTTATATACAATCCATTAACAAATTATCCGCTATCAGCACCATGTTATCTATCATCAGCCAACCAGTTATTTACTATCCAACATAAAATTATCTATTATTAACACACAGGGATCTAATATTTAGACCAAATGGATCAACTATCCACCTACCAGGACCCTATTATCCCTCAACACAAAGTTATCTGCTATCCAGCACCCGGTGAATTACTTTCCACGAAGCAATTTATCTATTATACAGAATCCAGTAATCTACTATCCGCCAACCAGTTTTCTACTACCAACACTATGTTATCTGGTGTTCACGAACCATCTGTTTACTTCCCAATAACTAGTCATCTAAATATTCTGAGCCCAGCAATCTACCATCCACAAACCTGTTGTCTTATATCCACGAACCAAGTATATGCCATCAGTAGAAAGTAATATACTATTAGGAAACCCAAGTACCTACTATCCAGTACACAGTTATCTCTTACTAACTCTCCTATGGTCCCCCTTTATGATGTTAATATCACTACCCCTTTCTCTAATATCCCCTCCCTCCTTTAAAAAAAAAACAAAAACTCGTCATAATCTCAAGACTCACTCATCTACTGACTTAGTGTCTTTAGATGTCAAAGAAAATGGATGAAGTACAAATTAAATCCCTCATCCACAAAATTAACTTCATTATCTTCCCTATCACCATATAAGTCTTATGATGAAACGAAAATCTCTGCCTCCATCTATAATGTCCCTACCCTCACCTCCTTTCCTATTTCTTAACAAAACTACCATCCTATGTATACAAGGTATGATTTTAAAAAGGGTTATAATGAAAACTTATTACCCTAACCCCACCCTCCCCCCAAAGCCCTCTCACAAATTAAGCATAAAAATAATATATTTTAGACAAAACTACAAGCTCATTCGCGCATGTCTATTTTATCTGTTCAGGTATGAAAATGTGAGATTGTTTTGACTCTAAACTATGAATAAATCTTTGCTATCATACTGTAAATCCAAAATTTCATCCATCAATTTCGATTAAAGTTGAGCGGGGGGTTGCTTGGGGTGGTGTTTGTTTTGTTGTTTTTTTTGGGGGGGGGATCTTGTTTAAGCAATCTTAGAGTGAAGAATACATGAATCGACATTTATACCCTCAACATCAATTTCGATAAAAGTTGCTGTTTGTTTCTTTGGGGGTTTGGGGGATGTCTTGTTTAAACCATCTTAGAGTGAGGAATACATTAATCGACATTTTTACCCTCAACATCAATATAGTTGCAAAAGCTGGAAATTTATTTCTTTTAACCTAGGTACATAGTGTTTTGGCAAAATATAATGTGCTGAACTTAATTTTGGTTTACTCTTATTTAAAACCACCAAACTAAAACGTGTGTGTATGTGTGTGTGCCTCTTTGTGTACGTGTGTGTATGTATGTGTGCGTGATAAACAGAGAGAACTAAAGAGAGTCATTATTATTATTATTATTATTATTATTATTATTAATTTTTAATGAAGTGTGAGAGATGCATGACATGGAAAATGCACTTAGCACCGAAGTAGGAGCCCTTTGCAAAATAAGGTCAAAGTTTCGTTCATTCAATCCGTAACATATCTCAAGAGCAAGGGGTTTGGATTTTTTCTGTAAACGGACTTTAAGTTAAGTTGTCACAACGCAACAAGAAAACACGTCTTACTCGGCTGAGGTTTTTTTCAATAATGGTTCGAAAATATGATCATACGAAATTATTGTGCCTAATAAGATTACACTATTCAGAGTGACTTATTTTTGATTGGTTCAAAAATCATTCTTTCCATATTGAAGGCAGCGAGTACAAAATAATACTTATGAACTACTCTCCATATTGCATTGCAGACTAACAAATTTTCGAATCAAGTTAAAGATTTTTTTCTCTACTGGCCGGCAGTTAGTTTCATTTCATTCTCTGTTGAAAACAGTAACATTAGATAACCACCCAGTTTATGCAATATCCAACTGTAACGTAAACAGTACTCATGAAACGATAAAAATATTATTATTATTATTATTATTATTATTATTATTATTATTATTATTATTATTATTTCATGACGCAAAGAGATAGAGTTTGAGACCGGGATATCTTAAAGCAGAACAGATACCAATATGATTTAAGTCTATATTATTCTACAGTAAACTAACGTGTGCTTGTGAGAGAGAGAGAGAGAGAGAGAGAGAGAGAGAGAGAGAGAGAGAGAGAGAGAGGACCTTACTTGGGAACACTATGGGAGTGAGCAACGGACATTTGGATCACTGTGTGTGTGTGTGTGTGTGTGTGTGTGTGTGTGTGTGTGTGTGTGTGACAGCTATGGTAACTTAATTATGCAAATAGTGCGAATAAACTCACATTTTACTACTAAACAGAAACAAAAAAACAAAACATAAATGGGATGGACGTTTTGCTTCAAAGATGAGGGTAGAGTCGGTTATCAGTATTATAAAGGGATTCAAATAAGGGTCATCATTTTCTTTTACGGCCTGGTGTTAATTTGCAGTTTGTCCCCATAAATTTTTGCCCACTCTACAGCATTTTATTTAGAGGGTATTTCCCTCCAAAGACATGTTCCACTGAATACAAATAGACTCACCTGATGTTATATTTGATATCTCCAATCGGGTGCAGACCGTCGCCTCGTGCTACACTGTTACAAAACAAGATGGCACCTATGTTAAATTCTTGTTTGGATCTATGATCATTTGAACCTGTTTAAGACAGAGGCCTGTAAACACTCAAAGTGCCATATTCTACTCTCTGTGTGTGTGTGTGTGCGCGCGCGCGCGCGCGCGTGTGTGTGTGTGTGATACATTAGTCATTTAGATTACTAATATTTTTTAAAATCTCACTTAAAAAAATATGGTTAAGGAATAAATTCAAGCATTAGTAAGTAGACGGGGCATTTATGTCACTTAAACAGCTAAAACTGACATGGTGGTGCATGAGCTAGATTTTACTATCGACGAATACGTTCCTTTTTTGTCGCCACAAAAGAATCTGCTTCATATTTGGTTTGACAGATCAGCAGTGTCCACGAGGTGAGCGGGGACGACAGGGTCCAGATGGTACCGTAGGTCTACCAGGAGAATCGGGTATTGATGGTTCGAAAGGTTCAACAGGTGAACCGGGTCCAAACGGTTTCCCTGGCCAGCCAGGAGCAGCAGGTAATCAAGGTCCTGCAGGGAAATTTGGTATCCCTGGATTACCAGGCTTAATAGGTTCTAAAGGAGAGAAGGGACAACCAGGTTTGCCAGGACCAATAGGTCCTCCAGGTGTGACAGGGGTGCGTGGTTGTCCGGAAGGTCCAGAAGGTCCTCAAGGCCCAAAAGGAGAGCAAGGTGTACCTGGACTTGCTGGGCTTCCAGGTCCTAAAGGCCAGAAAGGGGAAAGTGGTATAATAGATTCCAAAGTGTAATTTTATGATTATGAAACAACATTTTCTCAATGTTTTTAGAGTTTATTTCAAGAAATGATATGTTCTAGATGAAAAATGAAAGTACTGTATCCTTTTGAATAATTTAGACAACAGACACTTTGGCTTGAATAAGCGTTTTTTTATAATTATTATCTCACCATCAGTGTACTAGACAAATATTAAAGGAAGATCAAAGATGACCTATGTATAGTTTCACATTCTATATAGATAACTTACTTGTGTGTAAAGCTGATAAATGTTCAAGCGATACAAAGTCTCGTTTAATATTAAAGTGGGAAATGGTTATTTTGAAGCATCTATTAGAAAATAGCTCCAGTTTCAGACTAGAGTAGGATGAGTGAATTTTTTTAAATTCGTAATATTATAGGCATCACTGTTTTAATTAGTTTTAAGGTATGTTATCTACATGTATTTCAAACTCTGTATTAACGATTATAAGCAGACTCTTCTTAATTAGCCTGTGTGATAAATATTGTAAAAAAAACAACAGATATCAGCTTATGCAACATTTACTGAACTTTTGTCTAAATGTGACAATCCCCTCTCCCAACCCATACCCGTCACCAGATCACAAAATTCAACAGTCTCAGAGCAGATTTCTTATCATGCTTAAGTGAATGACTAACCCGAAAAACTTTTTATTTTTCTTCTTGTACACTATTGAAAACCAAATAGAATAAATCCAAAATTACATCAGGGATGTATTACAGTAACTCAGAAAGAAAACGATATTTAAAAAAAAACAAACCCCACTTTAGTTAAAGGGAATTAAAGCTACTTGCAATGGCAGATGCTTGCTTTAATTAGTATAGTAATATCTTTAAATTTTGTATCAATATGATTTATTTTTTTTTTAGTACAGTGTCATACGTATATTATACGTCGTGTCTGATGTAGGACACACGGTACTAATTGTACGGAAAAATGGGAACCAGCCTGGAAATGGGTGAACATTAAATAGAGCATATATGGGTTTGGCTGGCCAGGATTGGTCAATAATATAAGTTATGTTTTAGGAAAAAGAATCTTTTGAGAGCTTATCCTAGTTGTAAGTGAAAAAAATAGAGACATTGTTTTATTGCTGGAATTTCAGTCCTTTAACAGTCTTGAGTTTGGAACACTCATTACTAAAATCAGCACCTGATTCTTTGGTGCGGAATCGAAAGCACATGTTTCAAACACATGTAGTTCCAGAAAATGCCGCGGTTCATATCATTTTCTCTACTCATAAGCTGACATCCAGGATTCATCTATACTGATAAATATAGGTTTGATCATGAGCACTCAGAAATCTAATATGATGGTGTTTGCATAGGTTTACTCTGGGGACTGAATTAGCACTGTGAGTCTTCTAAGCCAACAATGCGATCCTGTCTCTGTAGCCTTACAACATTTAATAATGTTAGGATTTATCTCCCGTGCCGTGTGCACTGCAATATGACAAAAATGGTCAAAAAAGTCAAATTTTGAAATGTAACTGTCGTTTTAATTAAAGCAATCATTCATTCTGTTCGACCTTTACTATAATTGCGATCAGACAATATTTAATACATTTGTAAATTGTTACACTTATTCTATAATATAATTTAAATTGCAAAATGTAACGAAGTTTTCTCCTTTTGCTGTATTGATCAAACAAGAAAGAACACAAACTACATTTGCATGAGCATAAACACTTGATATTTTAATGAGCATTTGGAAAATACCTTTTCAAACGGAAGTAACAGTTCAGGTAAAAATTCAATTATTCACAGTTAATCTTCATGGATCACCCAACTGCACACAAAGTCCCCTGTGCCTTCTGATTTCTGGAAATGAACTGGATATTTACGTACAAGTAATCCAAATGTACTTTAAAATTACGTCCAGTAAACTTATTTTAATTCTGTAATAATGGGGAAAAATGCAGTGAAAGAGAGTCTATGTTTATTATTATACAAGCCAGGAAATGCATCTGACATAAAACTAATCAGAGTGACCAAGAGCATGACTTTGTAAGAATTCATTTTATGAAGAGATTACGTTGTAAGAAATCATGATATAAAGAGATTATTTTAGAGCACGTTGTAATAAATCGTGGTATAAAGAGATTATGTTATAGCACGTTGTAATAAATTATGGTATAGAGAGATTACTTGAGAGGACGTTGTAAGAAATCATGGTATTAAGAGATTACGTAATAGGACTTTGTAATAAATCATGGTATAAAGAGATTAAGTAAGAGGACGTTGCAAGAAATCATGGTATAAAGAGATTACGTAACAGGGCTTTGTAAGAAATCATGATATAAAGAGATTACGTTAGAGGACGTTGCAAGAAATCATGGTATAAAGAGATTACGTAATAGGACGTTGTAAGAAATCATGATATAAAGAGATTACGTTAGAGGACGTTTGATGAAATTGTTAAAGAAGAGGAAGAGATTTGAAATTTTATACCATGTGACTATTTGAGTGAACCTAGAAAAGTATCTGAAGTTGTAGATAAAGGTAATCTTAATTCTGGAGTTAATAACACAGAACTAGATATCAAAGAAATTAAAACAATTTAGAAACATTTAAGTTGAATGACTATTCGGGAGTTCGTGCTCACGGGGGTGGAAAGTAAAACAATCGCCTATTCAGTGCAGGAATACTGTTCTGGGCTGGACCCAAGTCCTTTTCAGCGTATCTAAAAATAGAAGAAATACACCCAGCTATAGTATTTTACATTGCATCAGGTATTGCCAACGGCTCATTATGGATTTATCAGAATTTTATGGGCAAGACAACCAGTCTATGTCAATTAGCTTCTTTACCGTAAATATATATTTGTCGCGCAATTCGAACTGGTCGTATGTTTCAGGGGCGAAGCAAGGCAGGGAAGAAAAAATTAGAGATTCTCATAAATGCAAAAGCGTGCTGTATCTCTGAGTTGAAAAAGTGCTGCATTCAGTTTAGAAACTCAGTGTGTCAATAGTTTGTCAAGTGGATGCCCAGAATTAATGATTCCATTGTTACCAGGACTATTATCTATATGCGTACAAAACACATTCATTCGTATATCAAAGGGCTAAGATTTGGAAGCAACGGTAAAAGACATTTCTTCCTTAATTAAGTTCTGTAAGTGGGAGAAATGAATGCAAATGGTTAAATCTATTCTCGTATTTCAAACCAAAAGTCTGAAGCCATAAACAGAAAGTTAAGAAGGAAAGTAATTAGTTGTTCTAGACTATTCATTGCTAGAATACACTCTGCAGAACATGTTCAAAACCATGGATATGGAAATTCCATTTTGTGAATGTTATAAAGAATCGTACCATTTCCGTGTAAGTGCTGAAACTCATAAGGAGGCTGATGTACATACATTACGGCGAACACTGTCTTAGAGTCGAATTGAGTAGTTTTCGTCTCAAACGTATGAGATCTCACATGGGTAAGTTTTCAGCTCAAATATTAGAAGATTTTACCTGGAGCAATTTTGGTATCAAATGTAAAAGATTTTAACTGGAGCAGTTTTTGTCTCAAACGTATGAGATCTTGCCTGGAGCAGTTTTTGTCTCAAACGTAGAAGAATTTACCTGAACCAGTTTTGTCTCAGACGTAGATTTTAAATAGATCAGTTTTCGTCTGAAACGCAGGAGATCTTACATGTGAACTTTAACGAACAAACTACACGTCTGGCCAAATTTTTAATTTTATAAATAGGATCTAAGTAAATGCTAAAATTGTTTATTTCCGTCTCCTTACCATAAAGATGTTACTTATCAAGGGCGAAAAGAAAATCAAGACATGCAACAAAATGTATCCAGAAAGAAAAACGAAAAAAGAACAAAATAAAAAGGAAAAGTTAATTAGGGAAATGTAATAAAAAGCACACAAATGCCATCAACATGTGGTTTTAGTTAAATATGGAATAATGACGAGATGCATCGTCTAAACAGATTTTGTTTTTATTCACAACAGTGCCGACCATTAGTGATCGATGCAGTATTTAGTGATATTAGTATGTTTATGGTGACAACACCGAAAGCAGTATCAGGAGAAGAGTAAAAATAATTTTGTTTTACACTCTCATACTGATAGAAACTATATAGATCCTTCACAACATAGATCAGTTTAAAAAAAAGCGATATCCAGCCACATTTACTTGTATAGATCCATAGGTCTACAAACTTCACCACTTTCATCAAATCAAATTTACGTACGATTTAAGCTTTCTTAAAATTCCTATATTTATTTTAACCCACAAATACCAGAAATGACCAAAGTATCGTGTTTCAGTACTCTAGTGATATGGCTACCGATGTATTGCTTGCATTCTATGAGGCGCCGTAGCGGACAAAAGCTGGTCCAGTGAGAAAGTTGCAGTTGAAATTTCGATGTCGTATGTCGAGAAATCCAAAATAACGTGTTGGAACAAACTGCATGTCCTTAAAGTTCCATTTTCTAGACAGAGATTTTAGATTTTATATGTTGAATTATACAGTGGTGGTTTAAAGTTCTATTTCATATGTCGGCGTTTTACAGTGTATATTTTGAATTACACAGCGGTGGTTGAAATTTCAATATCATATGTCGAGAATCCCTAATTCACACGCTGAATGTAACTGTTTGTGATGAAAGTTCCATTCATATGGTGAGTATTCAGATTTCATCACAGCAACGATTAGCAGCCTTCTTGTTTAAAAATAACGCGGTCAGTTCACGAGTGCAACCTCTAGCGAAGAAATTCATAGTAATTCTCGACCTGTGAATGGTAACTTTCAAACTGTAAATGCATAAAATGTAATGGCGCCTCATAATTGAATACACGAATGATGTATCTTTATACTCGATATAAGTTTGAATCGTTAAAGTGGACATTGTGTAATGTTATTGTTAACATCAACACAGTATTTCACCATATAAAAATAGCAATTCTGACAAGCACAATAAAATGTCCAACCACCACTGTGTAATTCAACAGATACAATCTAAAAACTCAACATACGAAATGGAACTTTCAGCACAATCAATGTGATTATTATGTTAAATTGAAACTCTCGACATATGACATTAAAATTTCAACAACCGCTGTTTAATTCAGAAGATACAATCTAAAAACTCGATATTGGACATCAAATTTTCAACCAGCGGTGTGTAATTAAACGGACAAAATCTAAATACTCAACCTATGAAATGGAACTTTCAACATAAACTCTTTGAACCAATACGTAAATTAGGAATTCTCGACGTATGACATTGAACTTTCAACCACGCCATGTAATTCAAACGACGCAATCAAAAACCTCGGCATAGAAAATATAACTTTCAACCACTTCTGTTTAATTTAACAGATACATTCCAAACTCTCGACCTAGAAAATTGAACTTTAAGGACAAGCATTTTTGATACAACACGTGATATTGGAATTATGGACATATGACATTCAAATTTCAACGGCAACGTTCTGATTTGACCAGCTTTTGTCCGCTACGGCGCCTCATATGCATTCAGATGTATACGACTGGTTGCGTAGGATCGCAGAAATTGTGTACGACGAATTATGGAAAAAAGAAAATATGCAAAAGCTGTGGTGTTCAAAGAGGTGACAAAAACATGTTATCTCAACACATGTGAGAACAAAATAAAAATAGAAGATATTAAAGGAGAGAGCAGTAGAAACTTTCCCATCCGGGTTTTCCGACTTAAGGACAACAAGTGTGACACAAAGTTGCATGACAGTGTCTCCTGAAAAGTATTTGCATTTAATAACAATTTTAATTCAAGCAACTACATAAACCTGACTTGAATTACTGTTTTAGGATGCGATATTTCTCAGAATTTTTAAAGAGCTTTTAGCAATGTTTCTCTTGCATCAGTAATTCCTATAATTAAAAAAACAATAAGTGCACACACTGAATATATATATATATATATATATATATATATATATATATATATATATATATATATAGTTATATATATATATATATATATATATATATATATATATAATCACTTTGAGTTTTAGTTTCGTTTTCCTGACTACAGTAACTTTAAAAGTTTGACAAAATCTGCAAAGGTAGACACTTCTATATTACAAACAACCATCAACGAGTTTGCATCGTAATTAAACAACTTGTTGGTTACAACTCAGCAACGAAATAAAAACAAATGGGATATTTTAGCGAGTTCCAAACTACTCAACATCGACAAAACTGGTCTTTTGGAGTGTGAGCTTAATTGTTGTATGCTGTTTGATTTTATAATTAATTCAGACATAGTTTAAAAAATTAATTTTAAAATTAATTACATATTTCGTGCGATATACAAAATGTGATCTGTATTGTACGTATTGTAAAAAGAGTATGTAGGGGAAAAGTAAAAACAAATTATCTCCTAGGATGGAGGTTTCCTTTTTTCAGAAATTCCGTTGTAAAGATAAATTAAACATCTGTGTAAACAAACTGCAGCGAAGATCATCTGTGAGTAATTGACACTGATCACGATATCTGGGTTTGCCTTTTAGTAGCTGATCTTAGTTTGAAACGGACGGTAAAATTTTTCTTTTTTGTTATCAAGTATTCTGTCTATCTATCTATCTATCTATCAGATCCATCAATCCACCCATCTATCCATCCATCCATCCATCCACATCTGTCCATCCATCCATTCATCCATCTATCTATCTGTCTGTCAATAGTTCGTACGTTCGTTCGTCTGCAACAGAAACTGCACATACAATGAAACCTCTAGATCACGTGGTTTTGTATCCCGCCTTTAAACCGCAAACGTTGGAGAGGAATGACCCATAACAGGATGCGATTAGACAAATGAGCAAAGGGTTAAAAATTCTACATCACGTCAAATCCTCCAAACTCTGACCCCGGAAGTTAAGCTAGATTATATCAATTATGCGTCCATTCGCACAGATCATCACATTGTTTCTTGTCATATCACTTGGTCCTTGTGAATGTTTATACGACGGTGACGATGAAACACAAGCTATTAATTTGGAGAAAACACTTCATGATTTTAGTAACGATGCAAGAAATTTAGAGTCGAGTTTAAATAATTTA
Source organism: Megalonaias nervosa (assembly GCA_016617855.1). Classification (NCBI taxonomy): domain Eukaryota; kingdom Metazoa; phylum Mollusca; class Bivalvia; order Unionida; family Unionidae; genus Megalonaias; species Megalonaias nervosa. Next base: position 9,422 of record JAECUM010094257.1, on the reverse strand, counting down.
CGTGAAAGATTGCACTACGAGCGGTCCGACAGAGAGGAAAAGTACAGGGAACTCATCGAGAGGCTAATCAGATACCAAGCAGACGGAAATGAATTTTGTGGTGAGTAACAAACTTCCTTCTCATATCATCATATGAGATATTTTTCCACGCGTTTCCATGTTCGAAACATTCTCAGAAATGTTTAAAATAAGTTAACAATTATTCCAGTAAAATTAACTTTTATGCACACTTATATTTCAGAATTATTTGACATCTGTCATGTGCATTGCTTAATTACATTCGAATAAACACTAAGTTTGGGGACAATAAAGACATCAGTGTTCCTTAAATTGTCAAAATTTCGCATGCAATAATATGTTTTTGATCACGTGATACTTTACAAAATAAAGCTTCTATTTATCGTGAAAACAAAATTCTCATTTAACAGAATGCATCACAGATATAAAGAAATGAATTAAATCACATTTAATAACTAAATGAATGTTCTTTGAAATAATTTACATTCTCGTATAATTTTTTGGCCCAGAGATAATTTGTAATATATAGCAAAAAAAAAGTCTTACTTCAGACAGTTCTTACAGGCTTTTGTAACGAAAACTATATGAAGAAAACCGTAGGATGACTTTTGCTTATCGGAATAAATGGTCTTAAATACATATAGGTTCTAGTTCTAAATTTATACGTATTTTTAAGGATTAAGGGAGTTTATTTAATGCACCATAAAGAACACAGTAAATTATCTAACTAAAATAAGTAAAAAGAATAAAAATTTCTACATCAACGTATACATGTTTCTGATTTTAATTATTGTTTTATTACATGCACACACATGTACACACAAACGCGAGCGCTCGCGCACATTCTCACACGGCCTGCTTCGGCTTTAATCGCTATGCAATGGAAACCCAAACATGGCCTTGGAATGAAACAAAGTGAAACGATTGACGGGCTCTCAACAAACATCACTAAATATAAAATCAAAGTAAATCCTATTGATGTAGGCATTCTTAATGGGTATACCATATTCAGAGCATTCCTTTTCCCAGACTGTGCTTTCTGGAGACGGGAAAACTATCAAGTTTGAAAATTAAAAATTTCGGAAACGTAGTGCTACAAATGATCCGGGCATACTATATTTTTATCCCTTAAAATACATGCATTTTCTTCACGCGTTTTATAACATTTATGATGAATTTTTGGTCTACCAGGTCCAAAATGTCCCGGAGGAAGACCGGGTCCACCAGGGCGAAATGGAATACGAAGCCAAAATGGATTTCCAGGTGAACCAGGTTTGAAAGGAACACGAGGTGAACCAGGGGAACCGGGTGTAATGGGTCAGCACGGAAATCCAGGAGCACCAGGCTTACAAGGTCCCCAAGGGGAACCAGGTATTCCAGGATTACCAGGAATAGAAGGGGAGGAAGGAGATACTGGACTACCAGGTGAGCCTGGACCAATGGGCCCACCAGGTGCTAAAGGGAAAGATGGAGTACCAGGTCCTGTAGGTCCACAAGGTCCTAAAGGGGAACGAGGTATACCCGGACCAGACGGTCTACCTGGCCCGAAAGGTGAAAAGGGCACTCCTGCGTAATGATATTCGTATGGAGATTTTATTCTCTGGTTTTGTTTTAAGAAAAAGTTCAGCTTCAATCGGGACTACACGTAGGATGGGAGAGTTTGACTCATTTAGATCATTCTGAAAAGAGCATACACAGTAATTTTAGTAGTATTTTAACCTATCACTATATCATCACGCTAGTGTATTCTAAAACTATTACGGTGAGTTGAATGATCTCAAGGTTATGAAGATTTGTGATCCAAATGAAAGCTAAGCTGATCATATGTGGGGCCATTAGGACTTACTAATAAATTGAGTAACATTAACTTGCAACAAATTTGACTAACGTTGACCACAGTATAAAAAACAAATACTGTCTTTGGCTCAAGATACATAAAGGACCTGGTAAAGACTAAAGCTTTCTTTGTCATTACGTCATAAATCACTCTAGATTCAGCTAGTTTCGTTCATCATCGTCATCTTAACTTTTTTCTCTTTTTGAGTTCGAACCTGAATTCGAAGATGTATTTGTGTCAGATATGCGGAAGTTACAAAACAAAACAATCGTGAAATCATTTATAATTCATTTGACCTGAACTATACACCATCAATGTTTCCAAAATATGAGAATTTAATGGATAGTTTTTTGTTTGTGTTTTTTTAAAAAAAATTGTCCTTAAGATCAAGTCCAGGCCTGAAATGAACTAAGATAACGTGCCTACTTTGTACACAACTAAGGTTCATTCCCGCTTCAAATACGCACAAGATTATGTACTCCCATCCAAGAGCTGTGATTATCGTCATGGTCTTAGGTTTATTCCACGTCAAACAACATATTATGTAGCCTCTTAGCCTTCATGAATATTTTTGTTTTTGAAAATATATTGTAAAATTGACGCAGAACAGCAGAAGTTTCAAAATTAAAGATTATGTTCATCGGAGTAACAATGAGCATGTAGTAAAAGAAGCTAAAAGTACACGAATTGTCAGCTGTCATTTGGATCAGACTGAAAAGAACCGAAATACATTAAAAAATGCATTGTCATAAGTTGTTTCTTCCTTTTTTCTGCCAACATGTTTAATTTAGATCTAATCAGTGTGCTTGAAATGTAATACCAGTATTTGACTTTGAGGTTTTGAGTTTGAGCTTGAATTTCGACTTACAAAGTGTCCAGAGTATGGGATCAAGTCCCAGGTTCTCGAGCATGAGTCTCAATGTTAAGTCTTGACTTATGATATGGATAGACTCAGTGTCCTGATTGGACAATTTTAAGCCTAGGCTCAGTGTCCTGATTGGACAATTTTAAGCCTAGGCTCAGTGTCCTGATTGGACAATTTTAAGTCTAGACTCAGTGTCCTGATTGGACAATTTTAAGCCTAGGCTCAGTGTCCTGATTGGACAATTTTAAGCCTAGGCTCAGTGTCCTGATTGGACAATTTTGAGTCTAGACTCAGTGTCCTGACTGGACAATTTTAAGTCTAGACTCAGTGTCCTGACTGGACAATTTTAAGTCTAGACTCAGTGTCCTGACTGGACAATTTTAAGTCTAGACTCAGTGTCCTGACTGGATAATTTTAAGTTTAGACTCAGTGTCCTGACTGGATAATTTTAAGTCTAGACTCAGTGTCCTGATTGAACAATTTTAAGTCTAGGCTTAGTGTCCTGATTGGACAATTGTAAGTCTAGACTCAGTGTCCTGATTGGACAGTTTTAAGTCAAGACTCAGTGTCCTGATCAGACAATTTTAAGTCTAGACTCAGTGTCCTGATTGGACAATTTTAAGTCTAGGCTCAGTGTCCTGACTGGATAATTTTAAGTCAGATTTTAATTTAATTCAGTTGGATCATTGAATTTTGGGCTTACAGATAATATCAGTTTCATGTTTTGTTGCAAAAAGAAAAAGTCTTAATTTACACAACAGAACTTTAATGTGAACATGCATTTAAGCCTACAGTCTAATAATCTGATTGAATCTTGTATTGCTTTAATTTGTCCAATGATCATCTGCAATAAAGTCCGTCACGTTAAGACATTTTGGTGAAGCTAAAACTAGGTGCGCATGTGGCAAGTCTATTTTGTTGGTCAGGCGTGAAAGTATAGAAATTCAATCTTATGGGTCAGGCGTGTAAAGTCTAGCATGTAAATTCACCGTGTAGCGTTTTTGATCCCTTTAGGACTCACGGTACTAATTTCAGTTCCCATAGTAAACTTATGCAAACACCATCATATTAAAAATTCAATAACTTAAAATTTCTGAGTGCCCATGATCAAACCTATATTTATCAGTATAGATGAAACCTGGATGTCAGCTTCTGTGTAGAGGAAAGGATATGAGCCGCGGCATTTTCTGGACCTGCATGTATTTGAAACATGTGTCAGGTGCTAATTTTAGTAATGAGTGTTCCAAACTCAAGACTGTTAAAGGACTGGAATTCCAGCAATAAAACAATGTCTCTATTTTATTCGCTTGCAACTAGGATAAGCTCTCAAAAGATTATTTTTCCTAAAACATAACTTACATTATTAACCAATCCTGGCCAGCCAAACCCATATATACTCTATTTAATGTTCACCCATTTCCAGGCTGGTTCCCATTTTTTCATACCATTAGTACCGTGTGTTCTTTAGCGGCGCATTTGTAGTCGTTGCTTGCATATTTTTTTGTTGCACTCATAGAGTCATCTACACCTGAAAGTTCGACTGTGCTTAAAGTCTTGGCTAGGACATACAAAATGCATGACATCAACTAATCTCATGAACCAAATAAAATATGACTGAAAATGATTAGACAAATCTTTACAACTGTCGGCCATCTTTTCTTCGCGTTTATATACGCTAAAAGCTTGTAGGCATGATTCACCTCTGGAGGACTTGCGTGAAGTCCATAAACAACAGGTCACCATAAACAACAGGTCACCAATAAACACAGGGTGCTACTCAAAAGTTGCATAACATTTATTACGACTCTCTGGTCTTAAAAGAAGAAATAGGAAAGAGTGAGAAATAACAAGCTTTATAAAATTCAACAAATAATTTATTTCCCTAGAATACAAAGTGAAAATAAAAAAGGGAACTTACTGTATTGCGAATTAAATCCCAAATAATCCTAGAATTATAGACGAAAGTCGTAATCAATAAAGTTCTGAATAATCTTAAATTAAACCCAAAGTTGGAAGTGCTGATGTGCCTGTGGTGACTCGTGTAGTGGTGATGTGCTAACAGGCTTTTGTTAGATCACAATAATGCAATCCAAGAATATGTCCTTATTTGAAATTTCACTATAAATTCAAGTCGCTATATCCAAGAATATGTCCTTATTTGAAACTTCACTTTAAATTCAAGTCTCTGTGTCCAAGAATATTATTTTTGTTGATCACTTTGTCTTTCCTGTGAATAAATAATTTGAATAAATAAAATTCCAGCCCAAATGAGCTGCTGGACAGAACAAAAATACAATTGATTCTGCTCAGATCTTAAGGCACGAATGAACAATTTCTAGAAAGACAAGATTATTTAGTCTTTTACTAGACCTCAGATTGCAATTGAAAAAATATATTACCTAATGGAAAATAACCTTCTAGAAGGTTCATAATGTTTACCCCCAAATATCTTAGTTATAATTAGAATATAAAAATGTTGTAAGCATAATGTCCTTGACACAGACCAAGATAATGATCCTAATAGTTTACCCATACTTATAGTAGACTATTTTCTTTATCTATTAGTTGCTTACGGAATAATAGAAAATCAGTGCTTCACGTCAAGTTGAAAATGAAATTGGTTTTGGACTAGGTCAAGTCCAAAATGCAAATATCCCTTACCAATAGCAAATAATGAAATATTTTTATAAAAAAAAAACAACATTACAAACAATGCAAATTAATGTACATAACACATTCAATATACATGCAAAAGAATCAAGAAAACGACACATCTGAATCGCGATAAACCCACTTTACTCCAAGTTCCTCAGCACAATATAATCCTTCGCCTGTTGCTGTGACATTAAACTTATATTGATCAATGAATTCCTAAAGAATTTTTATAAAACAATCGAAAAAACGCTTTAGAGCACGATATATTGAGATCGCGTAATATTGAGGTGGATATAATTTTGCCGATTCCTTCATTATGTATTCATGTAAGTAGGCGGCCTCTGCAGTTAACAAGGAAGAGAGCGAAGGGTCTGTTTTGCAAAAGTACACGGTCAACAGTTTTAGTTTATTTCAAGCAATCTTACATCGAATTAAATATTTTGAGCGGTTATATATAAATAGGGGAATAGCAAATGCCAAGATCATTTCCTTCTCAACCGATGTAACCGATGTTCGTGGCTAACATGAGTTATACTCCTTTGTTTGCATACGTTTCCCATATTAAATTCAGTGGTAATATCTATGAACTTTCCACATGAGAGAACACTTCATGACAGCAGCCTAAAACTCGACACTTCAGACTGTACAGGCGAGAAGTACACATATTTTCCATGATTTATGTACAATGCTCAAAAGGACACTTAGATATTAAGAATAACAGCCCACAAAAGACATTCTGAGAAATCTCAATATAGCTTCTGATGTAAAAAATATATGGACAGCTGATTACAATGGCGTATATTATATGGACAGCTGAGCACAATGACATATATGATATGGACAGCTGAGTACAATGGCATATATATGATAGGTCAGCCGAGTACAATGGCAAATATGATATGGATAGCTGAGTACAATGGCAATTATATTATATGGACAGCTGAGTAAAATGGCATATATATGATAAGACAGCTAAGTACAATGGCATATATGATATGGACAGCTGAATACAATGGCATATATGAAATGGACAGCTAAGTACAAAGGTGATTATATTATATAGACAGCTGAGTAAAATGGCATATATATATATATATATATATATATATATATATATATATATATATATATATATATATATATATATATATATATATATATATATATATATATATATATAGGACAGCTCAGAACAATGGCATAAATGTTACAGACAGCCCACTACGATGGCATATATGATATGTACAGATCAGCAAAATAACATATATTATGTGGACAGCTGAGCAGAATGGCATATATGATATAGAAAGCTGAGTTCTATGACACAAATGATATAGACATCCGGGTACAATGGAATATATCATATGGATATTCGAGTGCAACGGCAATAGTGATATGGACATTCGAGTACAATGGCATATATGATATGGACAGCTGAATACAATGGCATATATGATATGGACATTCGAGTACAATGGCACATATGGGCTGCTGAGTACAATGGCATATAGGATATGGACAGCTGAATACAATGGCATATATGATATGGACAGCTGAGTAACATGGCATATATATCGCAGGACAGCGCAGAACAATGGAATATATGATATGGACAGCTGAGTACTATGGCATAAATGATATAGACAGCCTGCTACGATGGCATATATGATCTGGACAGCTCAGCACAATGGCATATATGATATGGACAGCTGAGCACAATGCCATATAAGATATAGAAAACTGAGCACTATGACATAAATCATATAAACAGCCGAGTACAATGGCATATATGATATGGACATTCGAGCACAGTGGCATAAATGATATGGACAGCTGAATACAATGGCATATATGATCTGGACAATTGAGTGCAATGGCACCTATGATATGGACAGCTGAGTACAATGACATATATGTTATCGACAGCCGAGTGCAATGGCAATTATATGATATGGACAGCTGAGCACTATGGCATACAAATGATAGGTCAACCGAGTACAATGGCATACATATGGACAGCTGAGTAAATGGCACCAATACGATAGGACAGCTGAGTAAAATGGCATATATGATATCGACAGCTGAGTGCAGTGGGATATATGATATGAACAGCTGAATACAATGGCATATATGATATGAACAACTGAGTATCATGGCATATTTATCATAGGACAGCTCAGAACAATGGAATATATGACATGGAAAGCTGAGTACTATGGCATAAATCATATAGAGAGCCGAGCACAATGGCAGATATGATATGGACAGCTGAGTACAATGGCATATATCATATGAACAGCTGAGTACAATGGTTTATATGATATGGACATTCGAGTACAATGGTATATATGATATGGACAGCTGAATACAATGGCATATATGATATGGACAGATGAGCACAATAGCATATATATGATAGGACAGCTGAGTACAATGGCACATATGATATGGTCTGCTGAGTACAATGGCATATATGTTTTGGACAGCTGAATACAATGGCTGATATTACAACTTTTTGCGGCACATTAACGATATTATGCATACTCGTTAGAAACAAAGATAAATTTTATTTACTTCTATCAATTTACAGACAATGCAGTTTTTAAAATCACAGAATAAGTCTGCCAGCTTTTCTTCTAAACCGGATGACTTTTACTAGTTTATGCCTTATTACAATTTCTTCAACAATGGAATTGTCCGTGTCCATAAGCTGTGAGCTTTCGAAAATTTGGATTTTCGATTATATGTCAAAGATAGTAAATTTTGCTTGGCTATATTTATTTATTGCAAATTTTGAAAAAGAATAATAGGGCAATAATTACAAACTATAAATACCCTGCACAAATCACAATACCAATATAGAATATATAATAGACATGGTTATTTTACAAAAAAAAATTTAAAAATTGCAATGCACTGGAGTTATAAGAAGACTCATAGAATTTTGCGAGGACAACGAGACTCAACGAACTATTTTGTGGCCCTAATAATGAATCAACCTCTATGTCCAACCGCCCAGCAAAAGTCCAACCCTGAAATCATTTACATTGTCGAGTGAAAATGGTCTTGATTCATACGAGTAACGCCAAAAAAGACAATTTGACACGACAGGATATGCAGTTGCAAGAGTGGGATCCTATTGTCATGAAGCCAGCAGACAAGGGGTCCTGTGTACTGGATATCAATAAACCTGAACAAACTGCTAAATCAAATAGACAGTCATCTGACACAAAACATTATAAAAGAAACTCGAGGAGGACCTAACAAAGGCGCTTTCAGAAATAGTATATCAGACACTGACAGAAACGTACAGAACGTTGTGTTAGCACCTTCCTTTTGACATCAGACACCGACAGAAACGTACAGAACGTTGTGTTAGCACCTTCCTTTTGACATCAGACACCGACAGAAACATACAGAACATTGTGTTATCACCTTCCTTTTGACATCAGACACCGACAGAAAGGTACAGAACATTGTGTTAGCACCTTCCTTTTGACCTCAAGCTAGGGATGTTTTATTTACTCTCAAAATCCCCAAGAACGCAAATACAGGAAAACCAATCACTCCCAGCAAAGGAAAATGATATCTGAATGTTCTTGACTATTTTCACCCCCCCCCAATAGGATACCACTAATTACCTTAATAAAACTCACTAAGTTAATCTCGCAAACAATACTCTCCTAGTAATTGTGGATTTCTGCTCTAATTTTACCAATATCCAGAACGTAGAGAGTATTTAAGTTTTTAAGGAAACATGTTCTAATAAATCCGATCCTTCCCTCCAGCTGGGTACCTCATTATGATTTTAAGGAACACTTTAAGGGAGACAACTTTATTCAACGATCAGCATTTACAATGGGCACAACATGGTAACCTTCACGTGACAGTTTTTTGATATCGAGACACAAACGAAAGCTCGCCAATGACGCAGCCCATAAACCCCCTAAACAAGAACCGATTTATTGATGGCATTGCATCAAAGTAGGCTTGAAACAAAATAATTCACATGGGCGCCCGCAGCATTTTTTGCGGGGGGGGGGGGGG
>JAECUM010094255.1:0-51313 GCA_016617855.1 Megalonaias nervosa | reverse complement strand
GAGAGAGAGAGAGAGAGAGAGAGAGAATAAATGGGATTTCACTGAAATTTAGTAATATGTTTACTGTATAAGATATCCTTGCACAAGATCGGAATCTGTGTGTTTGTGTTATATGCTATTTCTCTAGGTTTTAAGCTATGTCACAAAAACGAAAACAAAACCAACAAGTTTGAGAAAGTCAGCAAGTAGTTTATTTGTTTAGAATACAAGGTGGACATTTTAAACGACTATTTATCGTGATTTAAATCCCAAATAACCTTAAATGAACTATCACAAGTCCAGAAGTATATATCGTTCCGAATGAATTCCAATTGTCTTGAATGTTTTTTTTGTATCACAATGATATAATCCAGAATGTCTTTGAATCATCCCAAAGTAGTGTTATAGTTCTTACGAGTCTATGCTACTAAGAAAAGTAACAGCAAAGAGAGAAAAGCATCAAGATTCGTAAAATTCAACAAATAATTTATTTCCCTGTAATACAAAGTGAAAACGAAATAAAAACAAGAATTTACGGTATCGCAAATTAAATCCCAGAATAATCCCAAAAGTACAGACCAGACACAATTCCTAATAATTTAAAGTTTCGAATAAACTTTAGTAGAAATCCAAATTAACTACAACGCTGAAGATGTTTATGTGCCTGTGGCTGCCTGTATTGTGTTGTTGTACCAACAGTTTTTTGCTGAAATACAGTAATATAATTCCAGGTTTGAATTCATTATAAATCCCAGTGAATGTCTCTGTCCATGAATATTATTTGTTATGAGCACTCTGAATTTCCAGAGAAAATAATCACTGCATTAAATAAATTGAAGAAATAAATTCAGTCCAAATGAACACTGATCACAACAATAATAGAAATTGATTCTGCTAGATCTTTAGCACGAATGAATAATCTTTCTAGCGACAAGATTATATAGTCCTCTACTTGACCTCAGGTCACAATTAATATTTTCGGAAAAAGAAAAACCCATTACCTAATAGAAAATAGAAAGTTCTCAGTGTTTACAAAATAGAATGTTAGTTATTATCATGAAGTCCGTTACTAAAATTATAACCTGGACAATAATCAAGTACAACAGATAAATTGTAGAAGAACCCCAAAAAGCTAGACCGAGAGGCAAATAAACATATTTACTCCTATGAATAATGATTCTAATAATAAACCCATACACAAAGAGAATATTCTAGCTATGTATTAGTTGTTTACAGAATACAAGTTTTAAAAAATTAAAAAAATCATTAAGTCTGGTCAAGTAGAAAATAAACTTGATTTTTGACAAGGTAAAGTCAAACATAGAATGTTAGATTATTATAGCATATGGCTGAAAAATTATTAACAATCAATGCCAATTAAATATATATAAAATAGTCCAAAAAGTCAATGGGCACTTTGTAATTGATATTAATAATTTAAATACATAATTCCTCTCAAATTATGTCTGAACACATCTAAAAATTATGTCTGAACACATCCAAATATTATTCCAAAGACTGATCTTAAGATAAGTATAAATAATTTATTTACAAAACTTCTGTTTACATACAAATTGTCACCGTACCTATGACGCAACAAAATGCCCTGGAAGTCCGTAAATGTGGTCTGTGAATTTCCGTAAATTGTCAACAAGGTTGCTTCTAGAATATTCTAAGCTCGTAAATAAGGTTAGGTCGATAACTCAAATTTTGTAAGATCTTAAAAAACATGGAAACATTTAGATAAGCACAACCCTCATCATGCCACAAGTTAGATATACAAACATGTTGTTCACAAATGGCCCTTATCTTAAGGTACAATCTACAATCATAGACAAAAGTTAAACAGTGAATATAGTTATCCATAACACAGAAAATGACATATATGTTGCAGTAACTACATTTATTCAGTCTGACCTTTTGATTAATGATACATCACTTACCATGAGTAAATTATGACAAGGTTCAGTAATCTCCCATTAACAAAAGAAACGTCGACATGAATTAACTATTATGGGTTTTAAAAAAATAGAATTTATAAACGAAGGCTGTCACAGAACAAGGAAGAAAAATATTCATGTGTGATAAATATTATTATTGAAGAAGTGTATTACTTATAGAGAAAACAAGAAGAAAATGTAAGGTAATATGTGTTTTATTTGTCCCTATCAGTCACAGTGTTATTTATCAGTGAGACTTGATTTCAGTTTTAGACGTTGACGAAACTGAAGTTCGACATAAAGCTTTTGTTAACTAATAGTTTCAGATTTTAATAGCTGAAGTGAAAATAAGAAGAGAATTAATTGAAATGCAAGATATTATTTAGCGCTACATGCCGTAATATCATGAATCCCTTCAGTGATTTGAATCTAATTGGGTTCGTTCTGGCTTTGCATCAATGTCAGTTGAAGACTAATGTTAAACTAGAGCCGATTCGGGTGAAAAATGCAATATTTGTCTTGCAGCAAGAAAAATAGAATTGAAACCCAAATTAATTTAAAAAGAGAAAAAAATAAAATAATTTTAATAAAAATAATTCAAGCGCTCTTTAAGCATAAGGAGATCTGAGTCTTTATCACAAAATCCTTTTTGGGCCCTTTTTGGGCCCTTTCGCCATAAGGGAGATAATTTACTGTTTTTGAGAAACATCCGTTGAGATCATATCGCCTCGTATTTTATGGCCCTTTCGCCATAAGAGAGATAATTTACTGTTTTGAGAAACATCCGTTGAGATCATATCGCCCCAATTTTGCCTTGTATCCTCGGCCATTATTGCCAATGTATGAACGTGTTGCATATGGATATTCCAGAACAATTATATTTATATTTTTATTTACTACTTTAAAATATTTACAATATTTGTCTCAAGATTTTCTTACATTTCATTGCAACGAATAAAATGACTTTAGTAATGCAATCCCAATATTTATAAAGGTAAAAGGTCGTGAAAGTTTTTGCATGCTGGGTGGGTGGGTGAATTTTTATTATAGGATTTTTGTTTTAATCTGCTCTACGAGATCTTATTTTAGGATTTTTGGGATTATATATAAAACCCTCATATAACGCTTGAGAAAATATATTGCTGGATAAATGGTTTCAATGTTCAGCAGATCATGTTTTGGTTAAGTTCAAGAAAAATCATAAAGTGTTTGGAAAGATTCAGGAACTAGTCAAAATCAGTGTTCATTCAACTAACTCTGAATATTCCTAACAGCAATGGAAGACCCTCGTTCTATAAAATGCCGGTGCGATAAGTTTCCCTGCTGAATGTTGTGTCTGCAATGCAAAAAAGTTGAGTTTCTGCTGAACATAAAGGCCATTCATATCACGTTTCTTAAAACCTGTCGCTGAAGATTGGCTTCACTTTTCAGCCGACAATGTTTTCGTACATTCAAGAAAACAAAACTTTCAAATATTTCAAAAAGCACTTTACCGATTAAGATTGAGTGAACAGCGAGTGGCCATCAGAAAGTCCCCTTTAACTGAGCAAACAGCTGAGATCAGAGATTCCTTTCTATTAATTCTAATTCAGTTTTGGGAAGCGGTAGAAACAAAAAGGAGAGAGTAAGTTCTTGCAAAGATATAACTTAATTAACTTCTATTTTTATTAGCACGCCGTTCTTAGGAAACTCCTGTTGACTAGATGTGCATGTAACCAATGTTAGAAAATGCCCAAATTGTTGGAACATATAAAAGTTGTATTATGATGGATATTTTTTTTTTAAATCAGTTGACTGAAAAAAAGTTGTAATTTTAGTTCACGCCAAACTACACTGCATTAGTGTTACATGGACAGCAATGCTTTTATTATGATGTTAACTTATATCTGACTTACTAAAAAAATAATTGCATCATTATCTCTAAGGGTTGTCCATCCATTGAAAAAATGGAACATGCCCAATATGTCTAATGTATTAGTTGAATACTGAAATACACGGTGTGCTAATCGAATTATGTAAATAATACAATCAAGTCCAAGTTTGCATTTACTTGTAGATACCTAAGCATCTCATTAACATTTTTGTGCTAAGTGTCTTCGCTAGATCCAATCCAACATGGTTTCATTGTGCGATGCATTCTTAACATACTTGGCCATACCTAATACCCTAAATGTTAGAGTGTTGATATTGTCCCACATGCACAGCCATGCTAAATACCTTAAATCGTAGAATGTTGCTTTTGTCGCATGCCGGCCATACTTAATACATCGTGCAATGTTGCCATTGTCCCACATGGACAGCTATACTAAATACCCTAAATCGTAGAATGTGCTATTATCCCACATGCACAGCCATTCTTAATACCTTAAACCGTAGAATGTTGCTATTGTCCCACATGCACAGCCATTCTTAATACCCTAAATCGTAGAATATTGCTATTGTCCCACATGCACAGTCATTCTTAATACCCTAAATCGTAGAATGTTGCTATTGTCCCACATGCACAGCCATTCTTAATACCCTAAATCGTAGAATGTTGCTATTATACTAAAAAGTCTAAACGTTAGAATGACTCTTTACATGCCAGTCATAATTTGTAGAATAGGTGTCTTAATACAGTAAACCTTGAATACACTACACTTTAGAATGTTGCTTTTGCTGCGTGCTCAACCATACGAAGCACCGCACATATGCCTTGATCATGTATTTAAAATGTTCCTGTCAAAGCTTCACACACTAAATATGCCTTGATTACGTATTTAAAATGTTCTGGCCAATGCTTCACACACTAAATATGCCTTGATCATGTATTTAAAATGTTCTGGCCAATGCTTCACACAGTAAATATGCCTTGATCATGTATTTAAAATGTTCCTGTCAAAGCTTCACACGCTAAATATGCCTTGATGATGTATTTAAAATGTTCTGGCCAATGCTTCACACACTAAATATGCCTTGATTACGTATTTAAAATGTTCTGGCCAATTCTTCACACACTAAATATGCCTTGATTACGTACTTAAAATGTTCTGGCCAATGCTTCACACAGTAAATATGCCTTGATCATGTATTTAAAATGCTCCTGTCAAAGCTTCACACGCTAAATATGCCTTGATGATGTATTTAAAATGTTCTGGCCAATGCTTCACACACTAAATATGCCTTGATGATGTATTTAAAATGTTCTGGCCAATGCTTCACACACTAAATATGCCTTGTTGATTCGTTCCTCTCGTCCTGTCCCATGCTTTACCTAATAATATGCTTGTATGATGCTCTCTTCGCGTCCTAATCCATGCTTCACCAATAAATATGCTTGTACGATGCTCTCCTTGCGTCCTAATCCATATTTCACCAATAAATATGCTTGTAAGATACTTTCTTTGCCTTCAGACCCATACTTTACACACTAAACAATTATATTTTTTCCATGAGTATCAATATTTAGTATTACAAATATGTTAGAATTCTTGTTTCGTGTGTATCCATATTTAATAGCACAAATATGGTAGAAGTTTGATTTTTATTCCATGTGTGTTTAATACCTGCATGTCATCGATGCCCTATATGTTATAATAATGTTTTTACTACATGCGTGTTTAATACCCTGCAATGTCTTCGATGCCCTATATGTTACAATAATGTCTTTATTCCATGTGTTTTTAATACCCTGCATGTCTTCTATGCCCTATATGTTATAATAATGTTTTTATTACATGCACAATTGTATATAATACCATAACATTACAACGTTGTTTTTACATGCAAAACTATACCTAATTCCCTAAATATATTAGACCTATGCTATCATCACATGTTTAGCCGTTCCAAACATACAAAATATGTTAGAATGTTGCATTTTCACATGACATTTGTACATGCCCTGCCGTTTGCAATACCTTAAATCTGTGACAGTGATGCTATCTGTACATGTCCTGCCCTGTATAATACCCTATATCTGTGATAATGATGCTATTTGTAGATGCTCTGCCCTTTATAATACCCTATATCTATGATAATGATGCTATCTATAGATGTTCTGCCCTTTATAATACACTAAATCTGTGACAATGATGATATCCGTACATGCCCAGACCTTTAAAATACCCCGATCTGTGATAATGATACTAATTGTACATGCCCTGCCATTTATAATACCCCATATCTGTGATTATGATGCTATTTGAAGATGCCCTGACCTTTATAATACCCAATATATGTGATAATGATGCTATTTGTAGATTCTTCTGCCCTTTATAATACCCTATATCTGTGATAATGATGCTATATGTAGATGCAATGGCCTTTATAATACCCTATATCTGTGATAATGATGTTATTTGTAGATGCTTCTCCCCTTTATAATACCCCCATCTGTGATAATGATGCTATTTGTGGATGCAATGCCCTTTATAATACCCTACATCTGTGACAATGATGCTATTTGTGGATGCAATGCCCTTTATAATACCCTATATCTGTGATAATGATGCTATTTGTGGATGCAATGCCCTTTATAATACCCTATATCTGTGATAATGATGCTATTTGTGGATGCAATGCCCTTTATAATACCCTATATCTGTGATAATGATGCTATTTGTGGATGCAATGCCCTTTATAATACCCTATATCTGTGATAATGATGCTATTTGTGGATGCAATGCCCTTTATAATACCCTATATCTGTGATAATGATGCTATTTGCAGATGCCCTGCCCGTAGTAATATCCAGCATTTGTTATAATGTTTGTTTTTTTTACATGCTTATCTATATGTATTACCCTCAATGTTCTCTAATGCAGCTTTAGCATGCTTATCCATTGTTAAGACACTAAATGTCAGAATGGTGCTATTTTACTTGCGCATTTATTGTTAATACACTAAACATGTTAAAACGATGGTCTATGGAATTGCCTGCTAAGTCATAATTAATACGAAATATTGTATGCGGATTATGTTTACATCCTTACTTCACAAACTAAATATGTTAGAATGATGCTTCTGCATATGCACAGTCGTACTCGATACCTTCAACACCTGATAATGGTCATGTTTGACATGCACAGTCACACCCAATACCCTAAACACGCGATAATGATCATATTTGACATGCACAGCCACACCCAATACCCTAAACACGTGATAATGACCATGTTTGACGTGCACAGCCACACCCAATACCCTAAACACGTGATAATGATCATGTTTGACATGCACAGCCACACCCAATACCCTAAATACGTGTTAATGATATTTGTGCACATGCAATCATACTTAATGCCATAAATATGTTCGAATAATGCTTTTGTATATGCATAGTCTTACTCAGTATCATAAACACTTGAGAATGCTGTTTGTTGACACGCTTCTCAATACTTAATACACTTAATGCCTTACATATGCTACAATTGATTTCTCGCATAAATATCTTAGAACCCTAATAAATACTTACAGGGACGATGCTCTTTTGTATTTTTATATTCTGATGTATACTTTATACCCTCAATATGTTTGAATGTTGCTACTTTTACGTGCAGGATTACTTAATACCCTATATATGTTGGAATGTTGCTATTTCCTCATGCTTACATATGCTCGGTGCCATATATATATATATATATATATATATATATATATATATATATATATATATATATATATATATATATAATGCTTAGACCGCACTTTGCGTATGCATAAGATCGTGCAGTCCATACTCTTAATAATCTGCATAGTCATGCAACCTGGAATGTGTCAATTTATTAATCTATTAACGTACTTGCCAGTAGACATGATATCAGTCTGTAATAAACATGTACACTGGAATGTGTCAATTAATGGATGTATTAATTGACTTGTCAGTAGACATGATAAACATGTATCCTAGAATGTGTCAATTAATGAATTTGTTAAT
Organism: Megalonaias nervosa; assembly: GCA_016617855.1. NCBI lineage: Eukaryota > Metazoa > Mollusca > Bivalvia > Unionida > Unionidae > Megalonaias > Megalonaias nervosa. The sequence continues at coordinate 43,477 of JAECUM010094255.1, read as the reverse complement.
TTATTTGCCCGCAGACATGATAAGAGTCTTTACATTTACTTGCCAGTAGACATGATATCAGTCTTTACATTTACTTGCCAGTAGACATGATATCAGTCTTTACATTTTCTTGCCAGTAGACATGACATAATAGCATGCCACCGCATCCAATCAAAATTAAGTTGTTCAGATCTGAACACTGTTCCTACATGATCGAGACAAGATGAGTACACAACTTGAATGGACTGATAATTAAGCTATTTTCCAGTGCCGGTCTGTGTTTGCACGAATGCCTTTCACTCAAATACACCTGTAATGGTTTCCCTCTAGTACATAGTCATATTTTCGATGTTAAACTTCCAAAGTATCCTTTTTCGGTCAATTGCCCACATCATTTTCGGCCGATGTACAATGCATTATGCTAGTGGTTAGCGGGCATTGCATACTAAAGGAGGCAACTCATGAAATCCAATAGATGTCGCTAGGACACAGCACCAATATATCTGTTCGATCGGCCAAGTTCTAGATAGGGTTATCATATAGGAACCTTGGCTAACGAAGATGGGCTGTGTGGAGGATTTGGCGAAGTTTGGATGCTGTATTCCTTCAGGATGTCTGCCACAACGATGGGTTGATGCGTCCGTGTGTTGTCACGGAGTAGACGAAAACATCGGGGACTGGTGCTCAGACAGGAGGTTCGGTAATGTTATACAAATTGGAGGCACACAAATATATCGTGACAATAGCAGTCAGAGACAGGTACAGACTGGCAGGACATCAAGCAGTAATGCGCATAAAACCATATTGAGAGTCTACTGCGAGAAATCTGAAGTCTCCACTTGTTTTCTTCGATCCAAAACTTGTTTGTTCTCTTGATTCGGGTTAAGAAAGGTAAATCCATATTTATAACTTGCGACATTATCTCGCCACTCTTTTCATATTAGAGAGCACCTGTTGTCTATTTCAACTGAGTCGCGTTTTGATCTGCCGGAACAAAATGCGGGACCCATGTTGCATAAATCTCTCTCTGCATCAATTGATCCTTCGGCGCATTAAAATAGTCACAAATTAATGCTTGTGATACTATAAATATCTTCCTATGATATCAATATCTTCCTATGATATCAATATCTTCCTCTGTGTGTCAATCATCTCTCTATAACCTATGCTTATTGTGAATCTTTTCTTTCCGAAATGATATTTAGAATTTACATAAATTATTTTTAGCATATGAAAACGATGCCGTAGAAAAGAATTTCCCCTTTTTACCACGGCTATGCAGATCGAATGACAAATGAGATTGCTATAGTGTAAAAGATTATCTTCAAAGGAGCCATTACCCTTTTATCTCCTTTTAGTGAATTCATTACTATAATAGTCAATAAAAACCACATAAGTTAAAGGCACTTTATGATAAACATTTTATACTGAACGAAAAACGTTGCATTACAGGCAGTGAAACTATACTAAATCGGACTCATCAAAGCTTTTGACCCCTTTATAGCGATGACTAACGTATGGAGGTGTGATCAGCATTAGAACAAATTTATTGAAACAACAATTTAGGTCAGTCTACAGAGGTGAGCACCATACTGAGGTTAGGTCAGTGTTAAAAAGGCTTTGCATTTTAGTAACAATTTAGGTCAATCTACAGAGGTGAGCACTGTATGGAGGGTTTGATCAGTGTTAGAACGGCTTTATGTGTACAACAATTTGGGTCAATCTACAAAGATTACAGGTTACACAGGGGCAGTTTTGGAACGTTTCTCCGTGCTTATGTGATTTTCATGTGTTTTTACGACTCTGTGGTCTTAAACTAAGCAAGAGAAAAGGGCAAAAACCAACAAGTTTTAAAACATTCAACGATTAATTTATATGCCTAGAATACAAAGTGAAAATTTAAAAAGAACTTATAGCATTGTAATTTAAATCCCATATAATCCCGAAAGTTCTATCACAAAATCCAGATGTACGAAGTGTCAATTTAATTCCAGTGGTATTCCAAATAAATTCCGATAATGAATATATTGATGTGCCTGTAGTCTCGAATATGCTAATGCGCCAATGAACACAAAAAATTATTGATTCTGCTTCGGATGTTAAGGGAAGAATGAATAATTCTTAGGTAAACAATACTATACACATCTCCGCTTGACTTAGGTTGCAATTACCATTGTCTGAAAATAATCTGTCAACTTAAGGGAAAATTTCCACTCTGGAAATTTCTAAGTTCAAAATCAAGACTGTATCTTTAACTCAAAAGTAAACATGATTACAATTAATAATGATCATATGTTAACTATGTATAATGTTCTTTACAAACTTAAATTCAATGATCATGTATACCATAACCTTCATTTTGGACAAAGGTCAAATACTTACTACAGGTATATTCACCATATCATCGATACAAAAAACCAACAAACAGTACCAAATAAATTTACATAACAGTGTGTAACCACATATGAAATTATACTAAATTATATTCTTTAGTATTTTACATGTCTGTGAGATGTTTAATACAATTATACAGTATCTTTCTTTCAACAGCAAGGTGGGAAAAAGATTAAATTAATATATGAATTAGAGTTTTAGCACCAAATAAAAGAAATTAAATATACCGGCATAATTATATTTGCCTATTGCAGACGAGACCTTACTGAACAGGTTAGTTTACTTTCTCTTATAAAATGGTTCAAAATAAGATCGAGATAACGTTTGTCATCGTTACAAAATTAAAACATGAACGGTATTTAAAGCAACTGAAATAAGTTACAAATCAGCGCCAAAACGGAAGTAATCAGGAGGACTGTGTTAACTTAAACGTCAAAAACACTCAACTTAGACGTCGAAAACACGCAAACGGACATTGAAAATAAAATGAAAAGACTTAGCTTTTGACAGAAATAAACATGTAAAGAGAGAGATAAGACTTATCGTTAGAGAACACCATTAAAACAGTAGGACAGAGTGGCGAGACTGAGCGTTAGACAGCACCATGTAAATATGAGGACAGAGTGGCGAGACATAGCGTTAGACAGCACCATGTAAATATGAGGACAGGGTAGTGAGACTGAGCGTTAGACAGCACAATGCAAACATGATGACAGAGTGGTGAGACCCAGCATTAGACAGGACGATGTAAACATAGGACAGAGTGGTGAAACTAAGCATTGGACAGCACGATGTATATACATGATGACAGAGTTGAGAGATTTAGCGTTAGAAAGCACGAAGTATACATGACGACAAAGTGGTGAGACTCGGTGTAAGACAGCACGATGTAGACAACAAACACAACAATGTAAATCCGCTTAGCCTTAGTCATCATAGACGGAAACGAATACTAGGACTAAGTGAGTGGAACTGTGTGTAACCATGTAAATTACAAGGAAAATATACATTAGACTAATTTAGTAGATGTAGACTTAAGAATGTAGAAAACATAAATGGACATGAGGACAGAGCGATAATCAATAGCATAATACATTATTAAAGGAAATGAATGACATTAAGTAAACTAAGACTCAGTCATCAGAAACCGTAACGGACGTAAATGCAATTTGATTTAGTTAGCGTCGATCTTAAAAGCTGAAATCGATATTAGAACATTGTAATTTTGATTCCCCTTTAAACATCATGACGTAAATAATGTTACAGACAGGGCAACCAGACAAAACATCAGACATCAAATGCATAAATACACATAAAGTAAGAGTGACCAGATTTGATAACAGACATAAAAAATCACAGGGATAAAATGATGGAGATCTGAAATAAGCGTTGCATGTTACAAATGGAGATGAATATTAGGAAAACAGTTTGCATTTTTATGGTGAAATACAATTTTTTTAACAGTTAGATTGCATAGTATATTGTGATAGCTACTGGGTTGAAATTAGAAATGATTTAGTGTCTTTTGCATCGATTTTAAATTTCGAAGCGAAACTTACAACCATAGCAGCAGGGGAAGTCAGCCGACCTTTTTGCAGGGCGACAGCCCACCCCACGCCAAGGCCGCCGATTCTACAATCCGGGCCTTGTAAAAATGTTGATTTCTTTGTTACCAAAATTAAATCCCAGCCATGTATGTAAGACTGGCTGCAAGACGAAATCCACACGGGCCAAACATTTCACTGAAGCGCAACAGAAATAACTCACACGTGTGATCTCCGGGTGCAAAAGAAATATGGGCAGCTCGTGTCGCTGCGTTTATTGCGTATTTTCAGTATACGGGTTGCTCAAGCAAAGATTCTATCGATACCAATGCGACTATGTGTTTTTGTATCGTGTAAACTGATTATAATGAATGCATATGCAGTTCTCTGAGCATATGCAAAGAAGATTTTAAACTTATTGATGTCCATGTCGCCGGGACACCAAGTCTTAGGAATATTTCACAGTGTATGTGTATCAACTCAATTAAAGATAACCAAAAAATTACAGTTATCTCTGATCAGTTTGGAAATCTGAGCGTACCGCTGTGTGACGTAAATGACATCTCTGTTTTTATGTCTGCCTCGTGAAAATATTCTGGCTGAAGTTGTTTGTTTGTCAAGCATGACATCATCGTAAGCATGACATCATCGTAAGCTATAAGATTATATATACTACCGTTAGGATCAGCGACCGACTGTGCATCATTGATGTCAGTGATAAATTCAACAACACCTGTATCCAAGGAATAATTGCAACTTCACTGAATTTTCTTGACTATCATAACATCGCTGGTCGTTTGCGGACGGCGGTACTAAATGAAGTTTGTCCCATTTGAGCCACCTCATTATCAGGTTGAGCAGCAATGGAGTTTAACCAGACCCAGACGGACCAAAGTTAAAGACTCAAATACAATTTGGTAACGCTGGATGATTCTTGACGGGTGCTTGCGTTTGTATCGCTGGAAAGTCTGTCACGTTCATTTTGTGTGAATATATATTATTTATAATCATGAGTGTATATTGTATAAGCAAGATGGTGGAGCAACGATGGATGTTAAATATTTGATTTTCTTTACAGATTATAATTAAACAATGTCGTGCATCGACTGGGAGTTAAATGTGATCACGAAGGAAATCTTGTACACGGGGATTCAAGAAACATTTCAGAATTTTAAATGAAAATAAAATTTGACGGAATATCCGCAGGTACGTATGAATCAACGTTTAATGTCCACGAGGGTCTAAGATGTTTTGATAATTTCTCTATGGAAATTTACATCGATGTCCAAATAGACAAATACAGACATCTGTGGCTTTCAGAGAAAAATGTATCACGCTTACCGACACAAGCGAACTTTCCGGGGATATGAAAACTTGACCTCTCAGAGAGATGAAAGAGGTTCTCAATGAAGAACAAGATGATGTGGGAGAATATTTGAAAAACAAACTCTTCCACGAAAAAACAAACTCTCAAGTATGTGCCATATTATTGGAAGATTTATCTGTGTGAAATTTAGAACATGGCTGCGGAGAAATATAACAAATAACGTAACCCCCGACTGCACAATTAAAACATACGTGATAACACCAAAAAAATGAACTTCCGCTGTATGATGAAATGAAATGCATCGCCGCAAATATTTCTCAATATCTTTCAAGTCTATGATGGCGGCGTTTTCCACCGAGATATCTTTCTCATAAACGGTAATCATAGAAGAAATGTTTAAATCACTGACAAATGTTTCCACGATAAGTACTACTGGTGTGAAGGGACAGGGATTTCCACGATAAATACTATTGGTGTGACGGTACAGATATTTCCACGATAAGCACTATCGGTGTGACTGTACAGATATTTCCACGATAAGTACTATTGACGTGACTGTACAGATATTTCCACGATAAGTACCATTGGCGTGACTGTACAGATATTTTCACGATAAGTACCATTGGCTGGACTGTATAGATATTTCCACGATAAGTACCATTGGCGTGACTGTACAGATATTTCCACGATAAGTACCATTGACTTGACTGTACAGATATTTCCACGATAAGTACTATTGACGTGACTGTACAGATGACGTGACTGTACAGATATTTCCACAATAAGTGCCATTGACGTGACTGTACAGATATTTCCACCATAAGTACCATTGGCGTGACTGTACAGATATTTTCACGATAAGTACCATTGGCTGGACCTTACAGATATCTTCACGATAAGCACCACTGACGTGACTGTATAGATATTTCTACAATAAGCACCATTGATGTTACTGTGCAGATATTTCCACGATAAGCACCATTGACGTGACTGTGCAGATATTTCCACGATAAGTGCCATTGACGTGACTTTTCATATATTTCCACGATAAGTACCATTGACGTGACTGTACAGATATTTCCACGAAAAGTACTATTGACGTGACTGTACAGATATTTCCACGATATGTACTATTGGTGTGACTGTGTAGATTATTTTCAACTGAGCTGAATTCCCCATGAATTATAAGTTTGAGCAAAAAATAGAGCTGACACCTGTGACAGAAATTAAAATGCTCATTATCATTCATAAAATTAACAATTGCTCCTGCCTGGGGAGAGGGGATTATGAACAAGTATTATCAGGTTGACATTTTAAAAAAAAATGATCTGTACCCGGAAATGGATTCTGATGAAATGGACAGATTTCGGAGCAAACTTGATTTAATGATTAAGTTGGCCCAAAAAGTCAAGACACGTAAAATCACACGAGAGATATTGTTTCTCGTAAATGAGGCAACAACATCTGATTCAGTCGCCCACAAAACATACAGTGTCAACAAATGCACCATTACGATGTTGATTGCCTTGATAAGATTGATTTTATCAACAAAATGTCCATTGAGAAATGTAAAGAAACAACAAACATTGTTTTAATTGACGCAGTGACCAAATCAAATTCAGAACTATACAATATGGCAGTTTTATACGAGCGTAAGCTCGCTAAAGTAATTCTGGAGGTCTTTTCACGGCTCTGCAACGAAAATCACGAAATAATACTGGATAAACCTCGCAAGAATGAACCATGTGTGCGTTGCATTAAACTTGAAGTATATTAAAAAATGCAATACAATGATATCACATACGCAGTTGCAAATCATGGGCAGGAAAAGCTTTACTGCATATGTTACTTTTAAAAAGTCAACAGTAGGATTAACAACTATTCCACTGATTCTCTGATGGATTTTAATATGTATTTGTGTATGCAAGTCGTATTTTTATATTTACTTTCGGCGAAGATTAAAAATATGACTTTACTTCAGTGTAAAAAACATGCAGTATGATATGCCTAATGGTCTTTTACATAGATGAGTAAAATATAGTTATCGAAGCAGTTTTTGTTGTGGCGAACTTGACCAGCGCGATAAAGTAATATATAGAATATTATCTTATGTGTCCACGAGGATACATATTGCATTTTTGCTGAACATCAACATTAACAGTTCAAGTCCATTTGTGTATAACGAATTTTATAAAAATACTAACGCAGACGCGAACGAATAAAAGAAATATTCTGGGAAATCACGCGGGATGGCATTTATACTTGTTTAACTAATATTTTGTGTTATGAGGGTCATAGGGATAATAACCCCGTGACATCCTACGTTATTGACACGGTCGGGTTCAGGTGCCCGCACTGTATCGCAAATGCGATATAAAAAATATTTAAAAAAAAACAGATAACGCCGGTGCTTCTTGACAAATTAAACATTACTACGAAGAGAGTAATAAACGTGTTTACGTGCAGCATGTAATTTTTCAAATACACCTGGATGAATCTTTCACGAGCAGTATAATAATGTTGAATACCCTTGGGATACTAAAAACATATCCCCGCGAGGTTTGCCGATCAAAGATACTACTGTCCAGGTCGGTGGCAAAAACATTAGCGGATTAAAACTAATCTTGATACATTATAAATAAAATACACTTTTGCGGCGGTGGGCCACGTATTTTCATGATGGAGTTTAACTGTCACATTATAAAATCCAGCGCGTATAAGCTTGACAATTAAACAGCAGTGTTTCTTTATCCCTGACGAATCTTTCTTTTTTACGCAGATTATAATACGGCGACAGCGGTTGACCCATATGGACGATTTTTCTTCCCCACGGGTGCAAATAACGTTCCTAATTTGCTCTTATCTACAAATCAATGGGCAACAATGTATCATCTCTCTGTTTTGAAAATTCTTCTCGTTAAATCGTTCTATTGCAGCAGAGTGGTTTTCCGTCTAGAATCACGGAGATTTTTTTCCACATACGGTGGTTCTTTATCGAGTGTGATTTTTTTCCTCCGAGTCTCTGAGCGGACACGTTTTCATATCCGAGGAAAGCTCGCTTGTGTCCGTAAGCGTGATACATTTTTCTCCGCTCAGCCGCATATGTCTGTGTTTTTCTATCGGGACTTCGATCTAAATTTTCATGGAGAAATTATCAAAACATCTTAGACCCTCGTGGGCATTGAACGTTGATTCATACGTACGTGGGGATTTTCCATCACGTTTTATTTTGGGTTTCGTTTTAGAGATTTCCGGGATGTTTCTTAAATACATGTACAGAATTTCCTTCACGACAACATTTAACTCCAAGTCGACGCACGACATTGTTTAATATTATCTATAAAAAATTCAAATATTTACTATCCATTGATGCTACACCATCTTACAATATAGACTCATGATTATAAAAAATACATATTCCTAAAATATGAAAGTGATTGACTTTTCAGCGATACAACGCAAGCACCTGTCAAGAATCATCCAGCGTTGCCAAATTGTATTTGAGTCATTATCATTGGTCCGTCTGAATCTGGTAAACTCAGCTGCTGCTCAACCTGATAACGGGGTGGCTCAAACGGGGCAAAACTTCATTTACTAGCGCCATCCGCAAACGACCGGCGATGTTATGATGTTCAAATTCAGTGAAGTTACAAATTATTCCTTTGATACAGGTGTTGTTGAATTTATCATTGACATCAATGATGCACAGTCGGTCGCTAATCCTGACGGTAGTATATATAATCTTATTGCTTACGATGATGTCATGCTTGACAAACAAACAATTTCAGCCAGAATATTTTCACGAGGCAGACATAAAAACAGAGATGTCATTTACGTCACACAGCGGTACGCTCAGATTTCCAAACTGATCAGAGATAACTGTAATTTTTTGGTTATCTTTAATTGAGTTGATAAACATATACTGTGAAACATTCCTAAGACTTGGTGTCCCGGCGACATGGACATCAATAAGTTTATACATGCTCAGAGAACTCCACATGGATTCATTACAATCATTTTACACGATGCAAAGCACGTTATCGCATTGGTCTCGATAGAATCTTTGGTTGAGCAACCTGTATACTAAAGTACGCAATAAACTCAGTAAACGCAGCGACATGAGCGGCCCATATTTTTTTTTGCAACCCAAGACTGCATCTGGGAGTTCTTTCTGTCGAGATTCACTGAAATGTTTGGCCCGTGTGGATTTCATCTTGCCAGCCAGGCTTACATACATGGCTGGAATTGGCTTTTGGCAACAAAGAAATCAACATTTTTACAAGGCCCGGATTGTAGAATCGGCGGCCTTTTTGGCGTGTGGTAAGCTGTCGCCCCATGAGAAAAGTTTGGCTGACTACCACCCAACGCCCCGCTGCTGTCATTCTATTGCAATAGAGATTTTGTATATTATATTAAGACCATGGCAAAAAGTAGGAATGTACAATAAACGAATTTCCAATTCATTCTTTTCCACACTTAAATTTTCATTAGAAAATAAAAAAAGATTTTTTTGATTTCTTACTGTAATAGGAGTCCCATTAAATATTTTTTTTTTTTTTTTTTTTTTTTAAATATTTGCGAATGAACACATCTGCCACTAAGTGTTTAAAACATATAATAGTCGTAATGTGTTTTTCTGATATGTGTTAAAAATATTATATATGTTCCTAAGCTAACATTATTTTGAAAATAATTAATATTTTTCAACTTGTTGTTTTCAAATAAATCTTTTGTAATATCTTCCCCGTGCCTTACTCAAAATTAATCCATAAAGTGGATATATAACTGCAGAACAACCACTGTCGCTGGCAATAGTTTCAAAAGCTTTGCTGGGGTTTGGACATTTTTTACTTGCAAAATATATTTGCACCCCACATGCTTATTTTTTCTGATTTCTGTTGAATAAAGATACCTTCTTGGTATTTAAATATATATTGCTGCAGTTGAGTATCGGAGACCGATTAGAAGTGATTACGTTAGATCAACATACCTCCCAAGTCTATGAATGTGAGCAACGTCCTAGAATAAGAAAATTGAATTAGTTAGTCCACTTATCTCTTCTTCATAACTTAATCAAAGGACAGTAGTCTTATATCAGGGGTGTTCTGGCCCAAAACTCTATTTTGAACTTGACATCATGATTCTTCCCCACCCTCTCCATGGCCCCCTTAAGTTAGTCTAAACAACTACGTAAACAACTTTGTTGAGGCAACAGCGTCTATTTTCATAATCGTTTACTCGTCGAGAACATATTATTGAATCGTCACCGTCGTCAAACAAAATAGGCGTTGATCCAGAAACACCCCTTATAAAGACTACTCATACATTTCAGACAAAATTTTACTATGAAATTGCTAGCAAATTTTAAGTCTGATATTTCACACAAAATTACTATACCTAACAATTCACACAAAATTCCAATCCGCTGTTAATAAGTCGCTGTGATTTGCAGGCCAAACATCTGATTAATGAAACGAATGCGCTATTAATAACTCGCTGAGATTTTACAAAATAATCAATAATTGCATATATCACAACAGACACTCTAAAGAGATTAATGTCTGCTTCGTATAGTTATATATCCAAATTTCATCTGTATATCTGTAAGGGCTCGGTAGCCGTGTGGTTAAGTCGTACAGACAAACAATCGACTATTGAAAACTACATCTATTCGAGTCCAGATAAATGCGATAGACATATTGTCTTGCGTTCCGCGACAGAAGCTATTATAATTGGGGGAGCGCTTGCGAGCATTGAAAGCGAATAGATATACTTAAACGGGTAATTGTAAAATTGTAAATAAAAAAACTAATTCCAGGTGCAAATCGCCTGGTATCTCCCAACCTCACAGAGCCCTGGGTTCGCTTAGGAGATGTATTGTATTACAAACTCTCTCGCGTTTAGTGATCTAACAATCGCAAAATTGAAAATCAGCCTGGACAGCCTCAAAATCTCTAAAATTTTGTTTCGCACTTAGCGATTCAACAGGGGGCATGTTTACGCACAATGGAAAAATAGAACCATTATCCAAGATAAGAGATATCCAACTTCATTCAACCTGGTCGTCAGGTGCTCCCTTTGGCCTCATTTATAATAGTATGGTGGCTCGTACTGTGATTTATATTTCACACAAAATTTTTACTATCCTTATTTTTAAAATGATATCCCTGGCGATTTACTGTAATAACCAATCTAAAAGATCCATTTTGCTAGAATCAACACTTTGAGACATTTTATATCCCAACGCAAATGTATTAATTCCAACAGAACAGTATCTCTTATCATCGATATTGCAAAGACCAGATTTTATTATAACATTCGTCTCAGTTTTATGACAATTGGATTTAATTGCCATCATTTCAACATGATAACTAAAACGATCTAACGCTGACTTATAATTATCAAATCCGATTACTTTACTGACCACATTTCTTTTTATTCCCTTGACTCGTTTTTAACTTTATTATCAGATAATTTTAAGCAATACATTTTACAAGATATTCCAATAAATTCCGTATTAATTTTCATAGAAACTTCATCTGTTAACTTTCCTATTACTTTTTTATTGTCATCGCAGTGAAATCCACTATTTGTTCGAAAATCAGTAAGATCAAACAGATCCCGGTGTTCATAAATTCTTTGTAAATATCATCAGATTATATATTGTACATGAACGAGTCAGTATCTGAAAATAACAACTCTGCACCAGGTCATTCAGTCTTAACAAAATTGTAATGAAAAAAAACTGGTACATTAGCCATTTTGATATCTCAATTACTGCCATACCAACTGTTACGAGTCTATGCTCTTGGAATAAGTAACAGAAAAAGTGAAGACAACAAGCTTTGTAAAATTTAACAAATAATTTATTTCCCTAGAACACAAAGTGAAAAATTAAGAAAAAAAAAACTTACGGTTTTACGAATCAAATTTAAAATTAATCCAAGAATTAAAAAGTAGAAATCCTGGTAATAAAAAGTCCTGAATAAAACTGAGTTCAAGTTCCGATGAAATTCGAAATTGAAGGCGATGACGTCTGTAATATGATACGAAATGCATATGTGTCAACAGTCTCTTGTTGAATCACAGAAAATATTATTCCAGTTTTGAATTCAGTATAACTTCCAATAAATGTCTTTATCCAAGAATTTTGTCATAGCATTTATGTATTTCCAGGGAAGAGAATCACTTTAACTGTTTGGAGCTCAACTAAAAAACTTCTATCAAAAACAAGCGTTATGTGCAAATTAACAGATTAAGATTAACAAACAAATAATCAAATTAAATATGCATAGCACAATATAAACTGGTTTATTCAACTTTAGGTTTGTCTTTCTCTTATCTATAGCGACAAGATTTTAATTAAAAATTTTCATACTAACAACATTATCAGATGCTACATGTTTATTACTACGTTCAGCGTTATTAACAATTTCTATAATGACTCTCCTTCTAATGTTTTACATGGTCTTTCCGAAGACGATATTGTTCATGAGCTTGAAGAAGTTTTTCTCAAGTTCTGTTGTTGCAATTGCTCTTCGACTAGTATTAGAGTCAATATAATCTTTCATCCAATACGATTTATTAAACTTTAGCACACGATGAACTTTTCTTAGTACCAGACCATGGTCAAGTGCCTGTTTCAGCTTTTTATAGTGCAAAATATATCTCTGTTTGTCGAGACGTTTTGGGACTAGTTTTTGAACAACAGATTTACCACTAGTGATGGCATTAGATGAGTGATAACAAACTGCAATCGATCAGCATTGACTCAGGACAAAATGGATAATCGTTCTATGTGTCATGTAGTTTCACAGGATAGTCGAGATCAACTTCAACAAAATAACCAATATTATCAAGTACAGTTTTATGCGTTTCTTTGAAAAAACTGCTCTGGACTTATCCAATGAAATTCTCCATACGGCATCGGCTCAGACGTTACATAATCTCAGAGGTTATTGGTGTCCAACAAAACGACGGCAATGTCTTATCATAGTTGCTTGTGTACTTATTGTAGGCGCTTGCATATTTTTTTGCTATCGCGCTTGTTCCTCCTGTGATCCCACTTTCTATGAAACAAAACAGGTCAGGGTCTGTTAACAACTCTACCTTTATTTAACTGTGCTTGAGTAATGCGTCGCAATTTAATCCTGGTGCTGAGTAATACCATGCTGGGTCAAGTCCGTAGTATCCAGGAATACCTAAAAATCGCATCAGTTACTTTTACTGACAGGCACAGGGAAATCAGAGATAGCCTTGACCTTAGCATCTAGAGGTTTAACTTGTCCATGTCCCTCAATATATCCTAGAAATGTCACACAAACCCGGCAGAACTCACTCGTAGATAAATTGATTGTCAAACTTGCATCAGTGAGTCTGTCAAAGAATTTTCGACTCGTGGCTAGATGTTCTTTCCAGGTGTCGTTGTAGATGATGGCATCATCGATGTAAGCATCACAATTATCTAGACCAGAGGTAATCATATTCATCAAGCGTTGAAAAGTACTTGGAGAACCCTTCATCCCGAACGGCATTACTTTATATTGATAGATACCATCTGGAGTCACAAATGCCGAAATTTCCTTTGCTCTTTCCGTTAGTGGAATTTGCCAAACTCCTTTCAGAAGGTCAAATTTGGTGACACACTTGGCATTTCCAATTTTATCAATACAGTCATCGATTCTTGGCAATGGAAATGAATCTGATTTTGTCACACTGTTCACCTTCCTGTAATCAGTGCACATGCGGAAAGTTTTATCCCGTTTCGGAACAAGTATACATGGTGAACTCCAGTCACTTTTACTCGGCTCTATGAAATCATTCTCCAGTAAATATTGAATTTCCTTTTTCAAGTATTCCTGTTTGAGAATGTTCATCCTGTATGGGTGTTGTTTCACAGGTTTTAAATCTACAATTTCAACGTCATGAAAAATTTTGTTTGTCCTTGTAGGAATATCGGGAAACAAGTGCTCATATTTGAATAATAACTGTTTACGTTTATTCCTTTCTTGTTGTTGCAAATGTACAAGTTTCTGGTCCAGCTTTTTCATAATTTCCGAATTCCGAAAATCTGTCGCTCCAAAGTCAGTAGAGTCCGATTGAATTTCTTCACTTACATCTTCAGTAAGTGGGTCAGGTACAACTAAATTAATTGCATGATTTACTTGGCTATCTCTTTCAATATCCTCCTTTAACATGTTAATGTGGCAATGTTGCTTATGTTTTCGCCTGCCAGGAGTATTTATGATATAATTTAAATCATTTACTTTCTTTTCAACCGTGTACAGACCATAATACTTGGCCTGAAGAGGGTTTTGTGGAATGGGCAAGAGAGCTAGAACTCCATCACCAGGCTGAAAACTCCTATTCCTTGAGTTTTTATCATATCTTGATTTCATTTTTAGCTGAGTTGAATGCAGATTTGCCCTTGCGACCTCACAAACATTTAGCAACTTGTACTTTAAATCAGAAACATAATCAATAAGATTGAGTTCAGTATCTTCATTAGAAAGAAGTTTGTCTTTCAACAACTTCAATGGTCCACGCACAGTATGTCCGAAAACTAGTTCAAAGGAACTGAATCCTAAAGATTCTTGAACGGACTCCCTAATAGCAAACAACAGTAAATGAATGCCTTCATCCCAATCTTTACTCGTATCAAAGCAATATGACCGAATCATATTCTTCAAAGTCTGATGAAATGTTTCTAAAGCCCCTTGGCTCCCAGGGTGGTAAGCAGAAGATTTAAATTGTTGAATGCCTAATTCTTGCATAGCTTGCTGAAAAATTCCAGACATAAAATTTGACCCTTGATCCGATTGGACAGATTTGGGAAGGCCAATTTGAGTAAAAAACCTTAACAAAGCTTCTAATTTTGTTTAAGTTTTAAAATTCCTCAAAGGAATTGCCTCTGAGAATCTTGTTGACACATACATAATGGTCATCAACTATTAGTTGCCTGATTTTGTCTCAGGTAAGGGACCAACACAGTCTAGCATTATTCTGTTAAATGGTTCGTCAAATGCAGGAATAGGTTGCAGATGAGCCTTGCGTATCTTCTGATTGGGTTTTCCTATCATTTGACAAGTATGACAAGATCTACACAATTTACAAATATCACTTTTGATTTTTGGCCAATAAAAGTGAGTCAAGATCTTGTGATAAGTTTTATTTATCCCTAAATTACCATCCAGAGGGTTTTCATGGACCAAACTAAGTATTTCCTGTCTGTAAGATTTTGGAACTATAATCTGATAGTTCACTGAAAGCTTGTCACCAGCAGGTACATAGGGAGGTCTCCATTCTCTCATAAGAATTCCATTTTTAATGAAATAACAGACAGACATTTCAATGGCTTCAGTTTCACTAATGGCCCTCTGAAACAAACAGGAGATCTCAGGATCTTCTTCGACGACAAGTGATTCTCGTTTGTCACCCTGAGTAGATGAAAGAGAATGAGTAGTTAAAAGAGGATCACTGTGATCAATACCATTTGATTGATCCAAACTAGGAGTAAAAGTGACCTCATCAAAAGCCTGACCAATACACGTGTCAGCAAAAGGAATATTTTCCTTATCAAACTCATTCTCAAGAGCTTTCTTTGCTATAGCTCCAGTAACTGCACAAGCTGGTTATAAATCAGGGTATTCTTTTTCAATTGGATCAACTTTCTCATCCAAAGAAGGCTTGTCAGTTACAAGTGGATTAACCACAACCTTGTCTCCAGCTAGGTCGTTGCTTAGTAATAAATGAATGCCCTCAACGGGTACGGAAGACACTATACCGACTATCACAGGTCCTGAAACTAAGTCTGATGACAAATTTACAGAATGGAGAGGAACATTAATAAAGCCGCACTCTACTCCCTGAATAAGAACACTCACATTAAAAGAAGACTTCTCAGAAAAAGGAAAAGTACCTGATAATTAAAGACTCTGAGAAGCTCCTGTATCCCTTAAAATTGTAATAGGGATAGGATTGGCCGAATCACCCAAGAGTGATATAGAACCCTTCGACATGAATGGTTCATAATTCTCCATAATAAAATCAGACTGGGGTTTATGAGACCCAACAAATGTATTACTTTCAATACATGACCGTGATCTTGCCCTCGTAGAAATAAGAGCATTTGGGATAGGTCTATCTTGATTCTGATACATATATTTCAATTTGAAGCAATCAGAAATAACGTGTCCTTTCTTCTTGCAATAGGTACACGTAGGAATAGACAAGGATTTTGAATCAAACTTATCAGAAGCTTGATTTTTAAAAGTTGTGCCAGATTGAGTTTTAGAAGGAGTCGTATTAGGCTGAACTACCTTTTTAGCAGTAGACTGCTGAGTTAAATATTTGCCTACAAAGGAAACTTTATGAGTTAAGGAATAGTTGTCAGCAGCAAGAGCAGCATTTTCCAAGGTTTCGACCTCATGCTCTTCAAGATGAGTCTAAATGTCATTAGGAATACAGTTCTCGTTTTGCATCTGTAAGTGCATTTGTTCTTTCTGTATTTGTTTTTGCTCTTTCTGTAACTCCAATTGCATTTGCATTTGTTTATCATTCTCTCTCTCTCTCTCTCTCTCTCTCTCTCTCTCTCTCTCTCTCTCTCTCTCTCTCTCTCTCTCTCTCTCTCTCTCTCTCTCTCTCTCCCCCCTCTCTCTCTCTCTCTCTCTCCACACACACCTCTTATTCAAATTGCAATTTCATTGTTTATCATTCTCTCTCCTGTCTCTCTCTCTCTCCCTCTCTCTCTCTCTCTCTCTCTCTCTCTCTCTCTCTCTCTCTCTCTCTCTCTCTCTCTCTCTCTCTCAAATTGCAACTGCATTTGTTTCTCCTCTTTATCTTTCTAAAGCTCCAGCTTCCTTAACTCTAATACTGTCCTGTATTCCATTTTTAATTTATTTACTTTTATGCCAGAGTCTGATACAGACTTACTTACCGAAGCCAAAACACCTTTATCAAAAACATTCTTCTCTACCAAATACTGAATCAAAATGTTTTTAATTTTTTGTTTCGTTAAGAAAGATTTTGCTTCAGAAATATCTTATTTTCTGGCAAGTTCAAGCAACTCATCTTTTTATCAAACTATCCAACTGCTACTGAGTAGTACTGGATAGAAAAGTCTCCACTTTTGATGACACTGTGAATAAAAACCTGTTGTTTTCACTAAAGATTTCAAACAAGATATGAAATACTACTTGGGATTTAAAAACTAGGGGAATTTAAATTTCAAAGAACAATTTTCTGAAATATTTTAGCCAAAGTTCATGTATCCCAAGGACGAGACCCATATTTTCTTTTGTTACGTGCAGGTTCGTAGAAAAGTTACAAAAGAAAAGAGTTAAGTCAAGAAGCTTTGTAAATTTTAACAAAATAATTCATTTCTCTAGAAAACAGGATAAAAATATGAAATAGGACTTGCGGTTTGTGAATATAATCCAAAAATTAATCATAGAATTCAAATATATAAGTCCTATCACTTGAATCCAGGTTCGAATCTCGATGAAGTTCCAATATGGAAGGCGATGACGTCAGATGAGGTCGTTGTACTGATGGCAACAGTTCCTCGTTGAATCACAATTTATAATGTTCCCGTTTGGAATTCCAGAATAAATTTCCTCTAAATGTCTTTGTCCCAGAATTTTTATAAAAAAAGAGCACTTGTATGTTTTCTAGAGAGTATAAATTATTAAATCCAAAAAGTAGAAGATGTCTAAATCAACTGGCATCAACATAAAAGAACACATTCAGCTCTAAAGGTGTAGAATACGATTGATAGAATCCACTACAAAACGTCTGTTTTAACCCACGATTTTAGATCACAAGGTGACTCTTGACGGTGCTACGTGATCACTAATTTGAACAGCGCAGTAACAAAAATGCCATTTAACACGTAGCCTGAATAGCCCTAGCTAAGAATCAGATTCTCACGCTGGAAATAAATAAAAAAGAAAGACTGTTTACAACTTAGCTAACACGTGGGCAGAACATGACCTTGGTAATAACGAATCATTTTCATTCAATGTTTACAAAACACTCAACCAAGGTGAGCTAAAAATAATAATAAAGCAACACTTTTGCGTTCTAATCAGGTCAAAACAAAAGACTGAATGTTCCGAAAATAGTCAAATCCCGTGAAAATTATCATCACAATAAAATGTAATGAAACAAAAATAAATAAAAAGAATTTTAAAACTAATACACAAGTAATTGAATTACATATACGTAACACAAGAAAAAATATTGGTAGTGTTGATAAAGATGGTCATTTTCGGGTAATGGTAAGTGAGGAGCTAATTCTAATCAAATTTTATATAAATCACACAGTTTTTTGTTTGACGTTTTTCATGGTTTGATTCCTGGTGGCTTAGTTATCTATGATAAAAACGGAATTAAATCGATAACCGTCTCGAAAATCTTGATCTTGTGTCACAGCAGGAAAATACAAGAAGTGGAAGAGGAGGTGGTGTCAATTTAAAAAATCCCGCTAGATCTGTTATAGCAACAAACTCTACAACAGAAGAAGAAACACTATTTCATTCAGTCTCATCAGTGGAAAAATATTTCAACATTAACCCAGCATCAATCAAATATGTAGCTGATGGTATTAATCAATCAGCTTTCTCAACAACAACTTTTGATAGAATATTCTTTCGTTACGAATCATTGTTGTTTAGTATAGCAGCAACATCGCTGTTGGTCAAGCAGCAGTTGACATATTTGTTTAGAGTTTCTCTGTCGTATTCAATCCAAATCTTCCGTATTTCAGCATGTGATCTTGTTCAATATTGCTGAGCAAATTAAGAGTATTTATTCTCGTTCTACTTCGAAGTGGGCCATCGCATTAACATCACCGCGGAACATGTTTCTTATAGCCTTTTCAAGTTGATATGTGTTTACAACATTAGTTCGAGTAACAAAAACATTTCCATGTTATTCAACTATTTAACATAAAATTGCTAATCACAGATCAATCTTTAGAATATCCCTAGGATTTTCTTGGGTCAAGCAGCAGTGAGCAAATTTCATGACAGTTTCACTGTCATATCTGACACACATTTTTTTTATCTTTCTCGAGTTCTGATACCTCGAAATCTGTTAACATCACATCAACAGTTGAGTAAGTATCATATCCAATGATAAAATTTGCGTACGTGAGATCTGTTTTATCATTGCTTATAAAAACTTTAAACGGGTCAAACAACAGGATCATCTTCAATATTTTAGCTCTGACAATATTCCTTATTTTGCCTGGCATTTTATTACTCATATTAGATAAAAGTTTTATATAAAATATCGCTGATAACAAATGATATGTTTCAATGATTGTCTGATCGTCGAGCTGATCTAGATAAAATTGAAGATTGTAATCGACTGACAACATCGCATCAGCATGTAGAGCATCACAAAACTGCTTGCAGTTCAAAGTTTGATCTTGAAACATATCTGTTTTCTGTGCCTGATGATCAACTTGTCGATTCACCGGGTATTATACCTCAGCACGAATAAGTTTATGTCGCAGCGCAATCAGGATATAATGTCAAATATCATCTTGCCAAAAAGATAACAAAAATTGATTTTACTGTCACAGAGTATCAGATATTTTAGGAGATACTCAGGCCGTTTATGCGTATTGGACAACTAGATGTTTATAGTCGTCAAAAAATATATAATTTGATTTTTATTTTTGTGACGCTTTTAAATTTTTTGACAGATTTAACAGCAGATCGAAGGCAACATCTCATATCGTTGTGCAGACGCATTAAATGCAAATCTGTTCTAAAATACGAGAAGATCTAAGCAATCTAATAGGATCGCTAGCGACCTAATCAAAGATATTTGAATTAATAAGTTGGTATCCAACTGTTAAAACTATCACCGTAACCGCATCATTTGACCAAATTTCGTTTACCATGTTTTGTATCACTCGTTTGTTAAAAAATATATATTGTGTTGTTAGTTGATGTTCTTTCTCATAAAACCTTCCTATAACATCTTCGTTTGCAAGATCTTTTAGCTTACATGTTGCAGGTATTGTCACGAGAGCCTTATGAACGACAAATACTCTCTCGGACGAGTTCGGGGTAAAACCTTTTTCAAATGGTTTTTTCGTTAATGAAATTCTGACACGATCACCAACGTTAAACTTGTGTCTGTGATATATGTTCTCGTTTTCAAGAATGGGATTTTTTTTAGCTTGGTTCGGTGACATACCTGTTGTACTGTGCTTAGCTTTATTGCAATATGTTACTATCGCTGGCAGATCATCAATATATCTGTTGGTGTTGTTTGCTGTGAGATATTTGTAGATCTTTTCTTCTATTGTACGATTAACTCGCTCGACAAAGACACTCTTTTCTTCATAACATATTTTTATATATTGTTTTGTTTCAGAAACTGCTCGTACATTTTGTTAAAAAGCTCTGATTCATGGTCGGTCCAGATTTTATTTGGTTTTCGCTCCGTCTTAACAAAAATATCTTCTAGCGCACTTGTTATCGTCGATCCAGTTTTATCAGAAACAGGAACACTAAACGCGTGTTTGCTAAAGACATCAATAACGTTAAACAGATACCGTTTGTTATCGTTGTACTGTGCAATGTTTTGCATATCTGCGAGATCTACCGCCTAGATATCACAGACTGCGTTTGCGACGACCTTTCGTCGTAGAAATTTTTTCTGAGGTCTGTGTAGCTCACGCTCTAGCGTCTCTCCGTCGCAAGTTTACCAGGCACTAGAGTGATTTGCACTCCAACGCCAAGTTTATATTTTGCTCCAATGATACATTGTACTAGCCTTTAGTCAAATCGTTCTCGCATATTATCCGGTTTCATATCTCGTAGTTCGTCAAGCATAACCCGATCGCAACCTAGTTTGTCGTCGATGTGATCACGGTAACAAATATCATGACGCATCGGAATTGTATCAACTGCATTGTAAGGTTCTTGTCCCGGTACCGGATTGTCATTTTCATCGAGTTGCTGATCAAGTCGATTCCATAGTCCGGTATATTTGTGTCCTGGCAATGTCCAACCTCCATTTGGTTTCCGTAATTTGCCTATAATGTTATGTATATTCAATCTTGATCCGATGACAGCTCTGTGATCGCAACGCTGGCAATAAGCATCTATCTTATTTTGTTCAAGGCATTGATCTTTGTTCACATCTTCGCAATTACATTTCATTTATTTTTAGTCGCTTACTAAAATAACTTAATTGTTGGACGTCATTGTCGGAGTGCTGGTGCTCTGGATTTGCATTGCACAACCACCAGTGATTGTTAAGAAACATGCTCTTTCTCTTACCACAGACATCACAGATAAATTTTAGTATTTTTCTGTTATTATCATTGACGTTATTGGTTTTGGTTCTGCATTTGAGACAGTATGTTGTCATTGTATACTTGATGTCAGACATAATGTTTGTTAAGATCGTTTACGATCGAAGTACAGCTTTACGGCCATTGCTGACGTTAGGAAACGGATCAAATTGCAAAATAAACTTTAAAAGGTTACCTGGCTCACCATCAGACTTGGAAGCTTGCGTCCCAAACATCTGCATGATAAACATAACGCAATAATGACCACAAGCTAAAGTTCCAACTGGCTGAAGCTGATTGGAGTTATTATTTTCTTTTTTATAATTTTTTTTAACATGTATTGTTTGATAACATCACTCGGAGGAAGACCAAGCGAATCAAAGTAGTTGTTATTGTAAAGAGCTACCCAGTGAGTTCCAGATCCGTCATTGAAATCTTGGATATTATTGACACAGCTTTGATCAGCAGTTGGTGATCTATTTGCTAATACTCCGATAATTCCTCTGACTTATTTAAGTTTATCAACAATTTCAAAATTATTTAACGCGGACAATTTTATCTTTCGAGTTCCGGAATTCGTCGATGATTTCATCGTCTGGTTCCCGGTAGCAACAGTCCTAGGCCCCGACTTCCACGAGTCCGTCTTCGCATTGGGTATGCATGCATTCCGCGTCCTATCCCTAAGAGATTTGGTAATAAACTTCCCTCTATCACTGCTAGCAGCAGGTCTATGAGCCCTCCCCTGACCGCGTTGCGGTTCGTTCTTGTGATTCTTCTTTTTTTGTCTTAGGAGTTTTTCGTGCTCGTATTGTCGTCATTGTTATAATTATGAATCAGATAAATATTGGATTTTATAGCGGCCCCTGTTACAACAACTGTTTGATTCCGTCACAGGTGAGTCCGTCTCCGGATACAGCTTTATTGTCGCTAATGATATTGCACCTGACGCTGCAGCTAAGCCTAACGTTCCTAACACAGGCAATTTCTGTGGCAATAATGTTCGTGCTAAAGTAGTTATCGTTGTTCTGATTGATCCTCCAAGTATCACTTTCGATCAGGCAAATGCTGTTATTTATGCCACTAACAGATCAAGTATAAAAGACGTACCTTTTAAGAATTTGATATCTGGCGTTGACTTAGAAGTAATTGTATTGGAACGCTGGGAATTTTGAAATCTATTTTTAATGAAACCGCTTTTCGTTTAGCTATAGCTCGTACAAGTTTTTGTATTTGTCCTTGTGACAGGTTAATCTCATGCAAAATATATTTCATGATGGATTTTGACAGATAAAATATTTATAACATTACACCTGTATAATCATTCTGCCTTTGATGGTGTCAAGTGTTATGTATATGATAGATGTTACAAGTATATAAGTGTAGTATATATTATCTGGAGCAACAGGAACCACTCCCAATGTCCATGTTACTTCGACGTCAGCTGTTGATCCAATAGCTCGATCGCTGTGCTTACTAACATCAAAATGAAAGATCTGGTAAAGAGATCGAAACTCTTCGACAGATATATGAGTTCCGGCATCAGCGTCCTGATACTTTTGCATCCCCTCCATCAGATACAAATAAACACGAGATACGTTTCTATTAACATTGTTTCCGAAACTGCATTCGATCGCTCGTTCAGGATATTTTTTAGAGTTTATTCTAACAAATAATTGCCTTACGTCAGCATTTTCAAAACTCGAGTTGTTTTGTAGTTGATAATTACGTTAATTTTGTCGCTGAAACACGATAAATATATGTCTCGGCAACTGTTCGCTAGGCGCTGTTGTTATCCACCCTGTGTTTTCAATTGATTTTGGTACAGTTATCTGATGAACATTGTTCTATTCAAACTATATCTTTCTGCTGTACGCGGATAACATTGTCTCAAGTTCTATTAGTTTTGAGACGGATATGACAACTCATGGAATCCATAACCCCAATCGTGAAATCACAAATTGGCAATCAGCAATACCAACAGCTTTAATCAGACAATCGTTATTATCAGCTCGGTCAAGTATAATAGTATGTTTTATACCACGAAAAACTTTGTTATAGTCCCTGCAAAATTCAAATATTGTGCTTAACGGAACCATCATTGTGATTGACGTAACTGAGCTGTGTAACTTCGTCGTTTAACATAACCATAGTTGTACTCTCGAATATTGATCACAGGAACAATACTCTGAGCTTTTGCGAACAGCGCAGATGTATCAGCTGGTGGATTACTTCCAACTGCATTACAAAGAGCTATCAGAACATTTCTTGCATTTGCTATTGCATTATCAGATGATGCAGCCATTCCATATTGATTATAAAACCTCAATAAAAAGTAGTTTATGTTAGTGCGAGTTCCATCATCGTTAGTGCCAGCAAATGGTGTTTCACCAGTTTGAATCAGATCCAAATCAGCAGTATTTCCGAACGTGTATCCTTGGTCCGCATCATATTTGTCGCAACAGATCTCGAATAATCATCGCGGAACGAGACTATGTTAAGAATAGTACATGTTATCGGCAAGAGCATGGAAATATCTTCTACTGTTTGATTTGCTATTTGATATCTGGCACTTTTGAACAAGCTCCAGCTGTTGTTGACCAATGTACTATTTGCACCAACACCTCTATCACCATCTGGGGCTGTTCTTATACTACCTAGTACTTCAAGTACGGCTTTGTACGCCAGCAAAAACACATCTTCATCTCGCGTATTGAATGTTCTGATACCGGCCTTGTTAGGTTCATTAGCGTTCTCGTCGAGATATTCAATATACTCGAACTTCGTTGCAGAGTTGTCTACGGTTATCTCGTCTGCAAGATCAAGATAATTTTTATAGACATTTTCATTGTAATAGTCATAAATCGTGATTATTTTACAATCATCTAAATCGCAACAGGATCCTGTTTTAATCTAGCTCGAGTTTTCTAATGATATTTACTCCGGCCGGAGACAACAACTTTTTGTCGTTGTTATTATCGCACGTGCTGTTTCTGAGGATGGTGCTATTTCAGAAATAACATGTTTTATATCTGAACCACTTAGCACTGCACCTTTAATTTTATCAGCGATCTTTTATCCGACATCTGTTCCAGCTGAAGATGCGGCTCCTGTGGCAAAAGCCTTTGACGCGGCTAACGCGATTGTTGCTAATTTGTTAGCTATTCCAGGTATATTTTCTATTATCTTTGAGAAGATATTCCCGAAGAAACCACCTACAATTTTTCTGTGGTAAATTTTTAGTTGTTTCATCTTGTTTATACAAAATGTCTGATAAATCTGGCTGTGATTAGTTAACTA
The DNA here is from genome assembly GCA_016617855.1 of Megalonaias nervosa. NCBI lineage: Eukaryota > Metazoa > Mollusca > Bivalvia > Unionida > Unionidae > Megalonaias > Megalonaias nervosa. The sequence goes on along the minus strand of JAECUM010094255.1, from coordinate 18,621 downwards.
AGTATGGTGAGCTAGCTCTGGTCGGTTTAACCGACTAGCCGCAGATGAAGATAGTAAGTAAAAATTTCGTTGTTAAGATCCATCTGACGACCTGATTGATCAGCAAATGTCATCGTGATAGATATTTGATTTTCAACACTAATAGGATAGTATATTATCTGGCTCCGATTTACTTGCATTAACGAACCCTATGGAACGTCAGGGCTAAATGAATAAATCGTTTGTCCTTGGCTACTTTGTGCTGTGTTTGACCCACTTGCAATAGAACAATTTATCAGGATTGTATTCACATCTGTAATGTTGATGTCTAACTCGCTGTTATATCATATTGTCACCGATATGTCAAATCCGTATTGTTGTTTATTGAATCCGAGCAATGATCCGATTGTGTATTGGCTACAGAGATCGATACATAATTTGTTTTCTAGTGTTATTCTTGCTCGTAACGTGTTATAGTTCGAAATGATCTCGAAATTATCAGATGATATGCCGCTACTGCCAGCAGTTATAAGATACTTTATTGTTTTGTTGATATCTGTGATGTTGTATTCGCCTTGTGTTATCTTAACAGATTTCCACTCGATGACGCCATTGGTTTTCAACCCGAACGTAAAATCATCGTTGATGTTAGTTTTAACATTTGTCATAGAGTGCCATACAGTAGCAGACACTAATCCGATCTCATACTGCTTTGGGTACGCTGGCGCACCAGGATGTAGTTCAATAACATGATTATAGAACAAGGAAAAGTTTGCGCTGTTCGATGTTGTCTAAGATGCGTCGAATAGCAGCGTCATCGACGACATTTTTATTTGTTATTAGCAGATAAAAACATAATAACTGGTGCTCGTTAGCGAATCAAGTCGCTGTGTAACACAATACTCGTCAGTCGTTAAAGATCCGTTTGATCTTAGATGATCAAGTATTTCAACTATTTCATTGTCAATTTCTGTACTAGCTTTTCCAGCTTCTTTCGAAATTAGCACCTTCGGTCGATCAGTAATATCAGCGGCTGAGTTAAAGATCTTTAATCTTTCACCTTTTTTTCTTCTACCGTATCATATTCAGAACTTGATTTACCTTTTTCAAATTGTTTATCATATTCTATCCTCTGCTGCTCGTCTTTTTTCATTTTATTTAACTCCTCTTCTTCTATTTCTTTCACCATTGTTTGAAAATTTTTTTTGCAGCTGTAAAACCTTATTTTGATTTTAAAACTCTTTCAAACACTTCGAAATATATCTTAGCAATAACACCTTGTCGGACTATTTTAAAATATTTTTCAGCATCATCAACTTCAGTTACAGGGTCTAAACGATTTCTAGCCTCATCTGCTTCTTTCATTACAGTATTCAAATTTTTAAGAAGAGAATCTTCTTTAGCTTTAGTCCATGATCTTATTTTTCGTGGTTTTTTTTTTTTTTTTTTTTTTTTTTTTTTTTTTTTTTTTTTTTTTTTTTTTTTTTTTTTTTTTTTTTTTTTTTTCAAGCCTAACATATCTTTTGTCAGACTCAAAGGTAAGATATTCTAAAAAGATCAATTTTTTTGTGAATAGTGTTTTTTCTTATTTTCTATTATTTTTTTCCTTGTTTGCTTCCTCAAGTATCATTTGTTTTTCTCGTTGTTCTCTAACCTGCTTGATAAATAAAGCATCTGTTTCTTTCGTTTTACGTAAAACCTCGGTTTGTCGTGCATCAGGATCACCAATTCGATCAACAATATCCGCAGTAATTTTTTTTTTTGTCCTTCGAGTAGTCCTCGCAGATCATTTTCTTTTAATTTTTCTATATCACCAGGTGATACTTTATCAAAACATCGTTGCTTGCCAAGTACAGATTCGGTGATAGGCTTAAAGAGTCTTCCAGTTTCTTCTGCTGTTTGTTGTTGTCCAGCACGTTCTTGCTCAACGTTTTTCTTAAAAGCAGATCTTGTTGCCATATATTTCTTTAGAAGATTTATCCACGCCTTGTCCATTATTGTGAATAACACATTCAGTTTTATACTTCTTTACAGTATAAGAACCTGTCAAATAAACATCGAAACATATGCTTGGTATCCCTGGCAAGTTTATCAAATAAGCAAAACTGTGATTTCCCTGACCGGCCACATGATGCAGCTCTGGAAACATAACCGCATTGTTCTCGTGCTCTGTTTTGCACGTCAATGTTGTCAAGTCCGTTACACAATATAAATCAACCCGTATTTCTTCTGATAAAACGATGAAAGTTATAAAACCCATGGGCAAGATAAACTGCATTACATCTTCTGTTCCTCGACAATGAAAAGTAAGATTGATCTTGTCCATTTCTGCATTGCTCAACGGGATGTCATTAAATACAATAATCTTATGTTCTTCCGAGTCCAATTCTGCAACAGGAACAAGATCTTCTGGTGTTCTTATCACCAATATATCTTCCCCAGCACCAAGTTCATTTTTTCGTTTTTCGTTGTACTCGTTCAGCAACTCATATTTGTCCTGCTGGGGATTTATCGTATAAATATACATCCGATCGTAGCTGAATATGTCGTTGAGTAGCAAGTTCATTGGCAAGTTTGTTTTGCCAGATCCAGTATGTACTACTATCAAGTAATGACAATCTGGTAACTCAAACTTGTGTTTATTTTATTACTCGTTCTGTGTCAAAGTCTATTATGCACATCATATAACATGTGCTCAAAATTTTGTCAGCAGGAATTACAATAACATGAGCTACTACACAAATTTCGTACGTTAATCAGTAGTTCATCTGCTGAAACAACAGCAACTATAGCTACGGATGTTGATCTGACAAATTAGCTTATGCGATCCGGTGACACAATGACAGGTAACCTAATCATGTCCGGGCAACGAGTGCTAGATCGAGAAACAACATATCCTCCTGTCAACGTGAACAACACACAACCCATAAGCTTTGCACAACTTGACATTGTCAGTAATAGTAAGTTGTCAATAACTAGTAGTAAGATGACCGGTAACTTAAGTGTGTCAGGTCAGCGAGTGCTAGGTCTTGAGACAACATATCTACCTATCGACCCTGATAACTCACAAGCAGTACGCTTTGCCCAACTTAGTGCTGTCAGCAATAGTAAGTGGTTAATAACTGGTGGAAAAATGACTGGAAATATCAACATGAGTAAACAAAAATTGTAAATCTTGAAACAGAACATCCCCCTACTAACATAAATAACTATCAAGCGGTAAGCTATGCACAGCTTAGCTCGGTAGATAATAAGTTCTCATTATCTGGTAGGACGATGGCTAGAAATATCGATATTGGTGGGAAATTAATATATAATACTAAACTTGATAATACAGCTATGACCAACAACGATTCTGTAACAAATGTAGTTTGTCAAGGATAACTTTGTAATAAAATCGGGTTCGGGTGATACTATGATGGGATATCCGGACATGGAAATAAGATATCAACTACGGCAATTCCATCAGCGGTATCAGATTTAACAAATAAACATTACGTTGATGATATGATATCAACGAATATTGCATCACGAGTACCAAAATACGGTGATACGATGACAGGTATGTTAAGAATGGGCTCGAATAAAATAACAACAACTTATACTCCAGTTACCCTATTTGATCTTACAAATAAATTTTATGTTAACGCTCAGATACGTGCAGTATCTGCCGGTACAGTTACTACCGCAGATGCCAATTATCTTAAAAACCCCGGAGGTACGGTAACAGATGCGATCGATATGGCTGCCAATAAGATAACTTCCACGTATGTACCCGTTTGTACATCCGATTTTACCAATAAACAGTACATGGATAGTGTTACACAATCACAAGCGATTGGTGGTAGTGTAAAACAAGCTAAAAATAGTGTTGATCACATTCCACATCTTGTTGATCCTGTTAATAATCGCTGGGGTTTTGTTGCAACAGCGTCAAGTTATTATTCGAAGAATAATCTAAGTTATGCATTTGCGTTTAACAGTCTTATATCTGGCAGGTTAGAGTAGATTACAGACGGAGATATATCAAACTTTTGAATTAAAATAGTGTCCAGTAGCTGCTGGGATTTGGAAATTTCTATTACGAGGTCAAATAAATGGTAATACCGGATTCATTTATGGTTGGCGATTAGAAGAATCTAACAATAATGCAATATGGGACGATCTGTATAGGGGATTAGATAATCTTGTTACTACTACTTCTAAGCAATTTACACTTCGTCCTGTATGTACTACAAACAAGTACACGTATTTCCGGATTTACGTTTCCAAACCTGCAGGTCCTTACCGAGATTTGTTTATGTTTCAGATATATACATTTGACGATTTAATGTAATTGTAATATATTATGTCTATTGATCCTCCATAGATCAGGGTCGCAAAAGAGCTTTACAATTTTATACTAAACTCGAAAACGGAGTCGACATAGGTCATGTTGATTCGCTAAACCCACAGAGTGCTGAGGAAGCAAAGAGCAGTAAATATAATTGCTTGAATGAAAAAAAACAAAAAACTTTACGTTCCCCTAGATTAACTGAGAACAGTGATAACTTTGCTTGGGTTTCAGGAATGAGAGACTCTCAACTGAGATATGCGATCTGAGACTGATATAATTAGCAAATACTGTCCTGTAAGCGAGTGTGAGGAGCGGCGATTAAAAGTTGAAAAATATTTGATAAATACACTGCTTGAGATAAATAAAGAAAATGTTTTTACGATTGATGAATCTAACCTTGCAAAAACCAAATTTAATAGTGGTAAGAAACCAGGGCAAGAGCGACTAAAGAAGATTTATGATGAGCTTGACAAACTAACTGAAACAAAGAAACACAAGTTTCTAAAAAAAATCGTAAGCTCAAGGACACATTTGCTAAACGTCTAGTACTTTGTGTATTCGGTATGGATTATTATGATAAAAAGATGCTGTTAGAAATAGTAGATAACAGTACTGATGATGATGATGATGATGATGATGATGATATTCATCCTTCGGTCTCGAAGACGACCATGACTTCAGATCTGGGCTGGTTTGTGAGTGCGCAGATGGCTGGTGAGGCCAATCTGCGCTCTGAAGAGTCTAGGGCAATGAGGACAGGGAATTGCCGGGGGCTGGATGGATTGAAGGTCGGCACGGCTCTGCTCTTCCTCTGCTGGCGTTTCTGCTTGGCCTCGTTGATCCGGTGCTCTTCAAATGCAGCTGCGCCTGAGTTGATCTGGTGACACCAGGCAGCGAGGTCTTCAGCAAGCTGCTCCCAGCTGTCTGGGTCAATGCCACAGGACTTCATGGAAGCTTTGAGCGTGTCCTTGAACCGTTTCTTTTGGCCTCCTCGGGAACGCTTGCCTTCAGCGAGTTCCCCATAGAACAGTCTCTTTGGGAGGCGCTCATCAGGCATACGGCAGACATGACCAGCCCAGCGGACTTGTGACCTTCTGAGCATGGCATAGACACTTGTCATCTCTGCTCTCTGGTGGACTTCTGTGTCAGGAGCCTTGTCCTGCCATTTGATGTGGAGCAGTTTTCTGAGGCAGCGCATGTGGAAGGAGTTCAGCTGTTTTGCATGGCGACTGTACACCGTCCATGTCTCACAGGCGTACAGGAGGGAGGGCAGTACTACTGCGCGGTACACCTTGAGCTTGGTTGCCAGGCTGATTCCTCTTCTGTTCCACACAGTATTGTGAAGTCTGCCGAAGGCTGCACTTGCACGACCAATCCTGAGAGTGACCTCTTCATCGATGGAGACTGTGCGCGACAAGGTGCTGCCAAGGTAGATGAACTTGTCAGCAACAGCGAGCTTCTGTCCATCGACGGTAATGCTGGGTTCGGTGTAGGGGACTGAGGATGCAGGTTGGTACATGATTTCGGTCTTCTTCGTCCTTATTGTGAGTCCGAAGTCTGTGCAGGCTTTGGAGAACCGATCCATACTTTCTTACATGTCAGACTGAGTACTAGCATTCAAAGCGCAGTCGTCAGCAAAGAGGAAGTCGCGGATGGTGTCTTCCTGGACTTTGGTCTTAGCCTGCAGTCTTCTCAGGTTGAAGATGTTCCCATCAGTCCTGAACCGGATGTCGATGCCAATGTCGCCCTCAGGGAAAGCGTCGGTCAGCATCGCTGTGAATATCATGCTGAACAGGTTCGGGGCAAGAACGCAGCCCTGCTTGACACCGTTTGTCACTGGAAAGGGCAGGGAGAACTCTCCATCATCCTGTACTCTGGCGAGCATGCCATCGTGGAACAGTCTGACCATGGTGATGAACTTCTCAGGGAATCCGAACTTTGCTATGATCCTCCACAGACCTTCACGACTCACAGTGTCAAAAGCCTTTGTGAGGTCCACAAAAGTGGTGTAGAGGCTGACGTTCTGCTCTTGGCATTTCTCCTAGAGTTGCCTGGTTGCAAAGATCATGTCCACGGTGCCCCGATCTTGCCTGAAGCCGCACTGACTCTCTGGTAGCAGGCCTTGCTCTAAGTGGACGGTCAGTCGATTTAGCAGAATTCTGGCTAGTATCTTCCCTGCGATGGATAATAGGGAGATGCCACGGTGGTTGTCGCATGCTTGACGGTTCCCCTTCCGCTTGTAGCGGTGGACAATAGAGGCGTCTTTGAACTCCTGTGTAATCTTCTCCTGGTTCCACACAGACTGGAAGAGGTCAGTAAGCTTCTGCGTCTGTCGGGGACTATCAGCTGCGTAGACGTCCGCTGAGATGGAGTCAGAACCCGGGGCTTTGCCACTGGATAGACTTTTAATTTCCTTCTCTACTTCTGTGAAACTTGGCGAATCCGAGAGGGAAGCCTTGGTTAGGACCTGGGGCAGGCGAGCGATGGCTTCAGCGTCGATGGAAGAAGGATGGTTGAGGACACTGTCGAAGTGTTCTGCTCAGCGCTTGAGAATCTCTTCCTTATCAGTGATCAGCGTGTTCCCATCTGCACTGAGGAGGGGGGAAGATCCTGATTTAGTGGGACCGTAGATTGTCTTGAGCGCCTCGTAGAACCTCTTCATGTCATTGCGGTCTGCATACGACTGGATCTCGTCCGCCTTCTTGCTCAGCCATGTGTCCTGCATCTGTCGGAGCTCACTCTGTACTGTTCTTCTGATATTGGCGAATGCAGCTTTCTTAGATGTAGAGTTCGGATCATTTAGCAGCGCTCTGTGTGTGCGGTGTTTTTCGTCGAGCAGTTCTTGAATGCGATCATCGTTATTATCGAACCAGTCCTGGTGCTTGTGCGTGGTAGGGCCTACCACATCGGCGGTGGTGGAGTAGACAACATCCCGAAGGGACGCCCAATCAGACTCTACATCATGCGAGCCTAGAGTGATGGCTTCCAGCTTGTTGTCTAGTTCGTCTGCAAGGGACTGCTTAACTGAATCGTTTTTCAGCTTGGAGACGTTCAATCGCTCCAGCGTCTTGCTTCCTTGAGGACGTCTAGGAGGCTGTATCCTGATGTCAAGTTTGGAGATGATCAGCCTATGGTCAGTCCAGCACTCGGCTCCACACATAGCCTTCGTCACTCTGACGTCCTGCCTGTCTTTCTGTCGCACTATGACGTAGTCGAGCAGATGCCAGTGCTTGGAGCGTGGGTGCATCCATGACGTCTTGTTGCGAAGTGGTAGGCCGAAGACAGAGTTTGTGATGAGTAGTTCGTGCGCTGCACAAGTTTCCAGCAGTAGGAGGCCGTTGCTGTTACAGCTGCCAATCCCATTTTTTCCCAGCACTCCTTCCCATGAGGTGTGATCTGCGCCAACCTGGGCGTTATTGTCACCAAGAATGATGAGTTTTTCTGTTCTGGGCACGGCAGCAATAGTGCATCTCAGTTCATCGTAGAACTTGTCCTTGATCTCATCAGGGTTTGTCAGTGTTGGGGTGTAGGCGCTGACTAGTGTGGCATATCGCTTTCTTGGGAGCGGCAGTCGAACGGTCATCAGACGATCGTTGATGCCTTTAGGTGGGCCGACTGCCTTGTTGACCAGGTTGGACTTGATGGCAAACCCAACTCCAGCCTCGCGACGCACTTCCACGCTGCGTCAAATCCTAAAGAAGGTGTAGCCTGCATTTACCTCTGACAGTTGACCTTCGTCGGCAAATCGGGTCTCGCTGAGTGCTGAGATCTGGACTTTGTACCTGTTCAGCTCTCTGGCAATCAAAGCAGTCCGTCTTTCAGGCCTTTCAGTCCCGGCACGATCCATGAGTGTGCGCACGTTCCATGCGCTTTAGGTGAGAGCTGTCACCTTGATCTGTTTCTTTGTTTTCTTACCGCTGGAGTGGGATCCCCGGCAGCCGAGGTAAGCTGGCCATGGTAAGATGAAGTAGACAATGTTTAGGACACCTTTTTTTCTCTTGCTATGGAGGCGAGCAGTGTAGTCCTGAAGAGGGCTGCTCGGACGCTCAGGTGGCTGCCAAACTTCCATGCTACTTCGGTCACAGGAAGACGACCCTATGGCCTGAGCCGCCTGCGCGCAGGGTTGTTACTACGGCTGCCAGTGAATCCACACCTGCCGCTTCTCCACTTCTCCGTCGCCGCAGGACTTGCAGGATGATGGAATGGGATAATGATCTGGTGAAGTCATGACTTGCGCGTCAGAATTTGATTTCAGTGAGGAGGAGTTGCGCACTCGTCAACCTCACTCTCTTGTCTCCGCATATCTGAGTCCAGTGGCAAGACAGAGTCGGGACGGCTGGAGATAGGGGAGATGCAGTGGATGGCCAGCAGTGTCTAATGGTGTCTCACTGTGCCCTAGTCGCGTTCCACGTCACTTGCTGTAACCGCCATTCTGCCCGTTGACCAGCTGGTGGTTCCTCCGCGCAGTCCGCCTGGTCCAGTCTTCACATGCTTAGGTAGACAAACCTAGATCACCGAGGGTTTAAGACCCGACGGCTACCCTCAACCCGGTTTAGCCGGCCAGTCGAAGCTGTTGCCCTTGGTGTGGCCGCTGCGCATGCTACAGCTGCTGGGAGACACAGGTAAGAGTTGAGTGACAGGTGGGGACCAAAGGTGGACTAGCTACCCCATGGGAGTACGACTGCTACCCGCCAGAGGTACTATCCCTCCCTGAACACCCCATACACTACAACAGTACTGATACTAACCTGCTAACAACATCATATCTAGTTCTAATAGACTCTCTCACCGGCGATATAAAAAAGTATAACGTATATCATTAATGCTACCCTAAACGCAGTATCAGAAATTGAGTCTAGAACTGAGTTATATGATGATGTCGAACGAGATACATTTTATCAAGAGCTTGACTATATTGTAACTCTTATTGACGAAGATTACGACATACATAATAGTTCTAAAAACAACTTGCGCTGAAAAACTATACAAAAGAAGCTGGAAAATTACTGACAGAAGCAAAATACAAAAATATCAAAGAGCTGATTGCTGGATACCTAAATCTGCCAGCCAAAGATATACAGCAAGCTGATATTCGCGATCTTTTGAGTTTTGCAACAGCTTGTGCAATTCTCAGGCAGCGTCTGGTACTTAAAAATTTTAAGCTGGGACAGTTATGTTAAGTTGTTAGTTATATCGACGAAACAAAAGATATTTATCGTAATAGAATCAATGATATTACTGAAATACCAACACATTTTAACCCTCCATTTTCATCTTTAGTTTGAACAGATATCAGATATGATGATATCTCATCCGAAGTGTATGATAAGTACAGTGGGTTTCTTGCCGATCCTGTCAATAACAAATTTGCTACCTGATCGATAAGGCCTCCGCTGAAATATTTTACTACGGCTATTGAAATAATTACCAAAACAGTCTCATAATGACGAAAAAAGAAATAATCGACTTCAATCATATTTCATCTGGTCTCCAAGACAAAGATAGAGGCGAGCTGATCAAATATTACAGGTACTATCATAATAAACTTTATTGTCTCAGACGCGCCAGAACATATTACAGCAGAATCATAAGCGTGCTAAACTATGTTCCTGTGATATGAACAACGGCTGGAATTATATTAGCCGGCGGAACCGCAAATCCATTATTGTTGATAGTGCCGGGGATAGGTATTGTGTTATCAGCAGTAAATAAAAAATAGAATTTAAATATGAGAACAAGAACGCGTCCTGTGAGATAGCAACGGCGACTTATAATAAAATATTGAATCAACTTCGAGCTTTTCTCCGAGGTGAAAAGTTTATAATGTTAGATTTGATACAAGAACTATGAGTCAAAGACGATTTATTTGTTCATATGATACAAAACAGAGCTTTGAAATATAAAAAACAGCATTCTACAAGTTCTGAGTGAATTTCAAATATAATGGAAGATATTACGGTGGAAGATACCACGTTAAAGATGAAGAGAATTCTCTTCCATGGTAAGCATATGACGATTGTGCTTAACAATGAGAAGTATAGCACGTACTTCAAAAATAGAAACAAGATAACGTTGTCTCTTGTTTGTAATGATTATTCGGAATATTTTGATAAACTTGCTATGATCACAAAAGAGCTCGTTAAAACTATTGACAATCTTTATAATCCAATATCGCAAAACAAATACACAAAAATTACAGTAGCTGATGAGCTAAAAAGTTGTTACGTTAATAAGACACAGTTTCTCATTTAAATTATATATATATACATATACATACATACATACATACATACATAACAGGTTGTGTAATTGAATAATAGAAAAAGTCAAACCTATATATATTCTATAAGCCTACGATTTATATAATTATATACCATATCTAGAAGTGTACTTCATTAGAATTAAAGTATATAGTTATTTTTTCTATTTTAGTCACGTTGGGGTACTTGAGTAAAATTATACGCTACAGGCGAAAGGCCTTAATTGTTTCGATTAGTCCAATATGTTCGCTAAACCTGGTCTCTAGAAACTCCAAGGCCTTAATTGCCTCAACTAGTCCAATGTACACGGTAAGCCTGATCTCTAGAAATATTAAGAACATATGAAACATCACTTATAATGTCATCAATATCAGATAAGTTTCATTTGCTTCTGCAATAAAATATGTTTAATTGTATCATATCAAACACAACATATTTTACTATCGTAGAATGCGATAGTACAGAAAATATTAACGTCTAGAGAAAATATGTAAATTTTACAACATGTTTCTCCCGGGTCAATACATTCTAAAATTATAAGAAGTGTATTGTGAAGTGTTTTCCTAAATGTATGCTTGTAATTACAAGTCTTAAGTTTTAGCATTTGCCTTCGTAAATATTGTTACATTGCAAGATTTGCTGTCTGTTAATCTATAATATAGCTCCTATATTCCCCTCATTGTCCTCTTAACCTCAAGACCAATATCTCTGATAGTTTGTGTTGCGTTTATTAATTATATTTTTCAATTGAAATTTAAGTAGAATTACAAGATATTTCTAATTCTAACACAAGTAAGAAACAAATTCAAAACTCTGAGACGTTAGTAGTGTAGTGGGGCCCATATCATGCCAAAGAAGGAAAATCAGCCTGGGATACTATGGTCCACCGATTTATAGACTCAGAAAATCAGCCTGAGGTACTATAGCCCACAATGGGAATTTTGTATTAGTACACGTTGGGCCTGTATAGCGCCAAGAGGAATGGAACAGGTAGGGTGACGTCACGGTACTGGACATTGTAGCAAGGTAGTACAATGACGTCATGCCACCTGTGTCATTTCTATACAAAGCGTGTAGAGACTGAGACAGACATATACTAATACAAGCCCGAGATTTAAATATAAAGCATTACCTAGACCTGAAATTATGTTGACGGTGTTCATAAATTTGCATAATTATAATGATGCTATAAATAATTATAATCAAGGAAAAGACTAACGTCAAAATGGATGTGACTAAAAGTAACGCTAAAATTACGAAATTGTCCCAGAATTTAACGGAGACTAAACATGTCCCTGAACATTGCAACATTACATTGGTTTAGACTAAAAGTAGTACTAAAATTATGACATTCTCCCGGACTACAGTGGAGACTGAGAAAATCTGGAACATTAATTTTCAAATGACTGTGACTAAAAGTAATGCTAAAATTACGAAATGTTTGTCCCAGAATTTAACGGAGACTGAACATATCCCAGAAGATTAAATTATATTTGTTTAGTCTAAAAGTAGTACTAAGATTACCAAAATGTCCCAAATTCTAGTGGAGACTGAGAAAAACTCCGGAAGATTGTATTCAGATTGCCGTGACTTAAAATATTGCACTAAATTTCCGAATATTTAGCGGACTTGAATGGAAACTGATAACTAGCCAGATGTTTTGGTTGTCAGAAATGGCAAAGACAAAGTGTAGCACTAAATTCTGAAATTGCACCGGACTTTAGCGGAGACTGAAAATAATCCATAGATAAATTTTAAAAATGTTACCAAAACTTAAAGTAGTATTGAAATTATTTAAACTCATACCGACTTTCGCGGAAACTGAAAAATTGTAAATAAAAAATTAAAATAAGCGATACTATAGCCACAATGGGAATTAGCATTACGGGACCCTACTTTTCTACTATAGCGTCAAGATTTATAGCGTCAATGGGAATTAGCATTACGGGACCCTACTTTGTACTATAGCGTCAACATTTATAGCGTCAAATGGCACACCCTGGGACACTATAGCGTCAATGAGAATTTTGTATGGGAACAATAGGAATGGAACAGGTAGGGTGACGTCACGGTACTGGACACTTGCAACAGAGAATAGTGTTTTTGTGAGTTAAACATCAATTATACAACAACTAAAAATTTTTTTAGGCAAGAAAGAGTAAATCTTTTTGAGGCAATGGATTGACCCATTACACATAAATTATACAACAACTAAAAAATTTTTAGGCAAGAGAGAGTAGACATCTTTTTGAGACATATGAGTGGCCCTGAATGGGGTCGTTTAGTTTTCTTCTACTTTCCTCCCTTCTTCTTCTCCACCAGCACCTCATCTTCTACAGTACATTTTTATTCTTTTTCTCATCCTTTCATCTATTTATAGCTACAACCTGTGGAAAACCCAAGTCTATATTAATAGACTAAAAATTTCTAGCTTCAGTGACGTCACTGAACTGGCTGACCTGAATACGCGATACTGTAGGTAGGTAGGTAGGTAGGTAGGTAGGTAGGTGAATTGAATTTAATATGGATAAAGGAAGTTTTAAAGGGACAAAGACCAATACACACAAAAGAAAAGGAGAAAGAAAACATCAATATCTACTATCCACACCAATGGACAAGAATGCATAAAACACACACCCATATACTATCCACACCAACGAAGGAGAACCCATAAAACACACACCTATTTACTATCCACACCAAGGAACGAGAAAGCATAAAATACACCATACCTACTATCCACACCAACGGACGAGAATGCATGAAACACACATCCATATACTATCCACACCAACGAATGAGAATGCATAAAGCTCTCCTATATACTATCCACACCAACGGACGAGAACGCATAAAACACACACCCATAAACTATCCTCACGAACGAACGAGCAAGCATTAAACACACACCTATTTACTATCCTCACCAACGAAAGAGCAAGCATAAAACACACCCATATACTATCCACACCAACGAAGGAGAACGCGCAAAACACACAAATTTACTATCCTCACCAACGAACGAGAAAGCATAAAACACACCCATCTACTATCCACACCAACGAAGGTAGAGATGAAAAACACACACATATACTATCCACACCAACGAAGGAGAACGCACAAAACACACAAATATACTATCCACACAATCGAGATGGGAAGAAAAAACATATCTATCTACTATCCTCACCAACGAACGAGAAAGCATAAAACATACAAACATAGACTATCCGCACCAACGAACGTGCATGCAAACACACACACACACACACACACACACACACACACACACACACACACACACACACACACACACACACACACACACACAAACAGTAAAGGAGTGAGTGTTTATAGTCACACTACTCTACATTCACACGAATTTGCAAATGAATAGTCTCTCTTTTCTAGAGATCTGGCTAGCCCTGAGAAGGGCTGGGTATTTTTGTTTTAGAACTTCAAATGCATCTAGCTAATGGTGTCACCTTCCTGGCCTGGCACCACACACGCAACGTCTGCTCCAGTCATTCTCCCAATTGACACGAGTGGTTGGGAGAGCAGACGGGGCTTGAGTGGCTTCACTATCCCACTCCTCTGTTTGTGGAATAGTGAAGACTTGTTGTTCCCTCTGTCCTCTGTACCAGACCCGGGGATGATGATGATGATCTGGCCTCTTTGTCTCCTCTGCACGTTGTACTGGTTGTGGCTGTGGTTGAGGTGGTCGTACTGTCTGTGGAAGTGTCCTCATTTCTGGCTTCATCTCACACTGAGGTCTCATGAAGAGGTGAGGCAGGATCTTTTCCTTCTCCTTTTCTTTCTTTTTCTTCTCCTCCTCTTCTATCCTGTCTTTCTCCTCTATGGCCTCCCTAGTCAGTTCGTCTAAAAGACGCCTGGCATACTCTAGGTGCATTTGGAGTTCCAACAATTTTTTAGTCTACTACTCATTTTTAAGTTGACGAGTCAACGATGGTAGCCAGACTGACAATTGTGCCGCTTTATATACTTGAAGCACGGACGTGAAGGAAAACATCCCCTAACACCCAAACTTACCATCACATGAAAACGCGCGGACGTAAAAGAAGCACTCATGTTGACTTTTTTACTTTTTACTTACAAACACAGACAGGCACGATTGGACAAGACAGAGAAAACAAAGGGTGGATTGTATTTTACTGACAAAAGAAACGAAGTGCTTATAGACACACTTCTATTTATTTTTTAAAATTTTAAAAGTTTTGGCAAATTGAATTAGTATCTCTTTTCAAGAGCATTAGGTAGTCCTGAAAAGGGCTGTTTTTTTGTTAACGGGAGTAATGGCAATCTTTTTTTACTGTCTGAGACTGCGTCCCCGTCTAGCAGCAAGCTTTCCTATACGATACCGTCTGCTTCTGCGGAAGGAGAAAGAGAATCCTTTGGTGTCCACACGGCAATCCACAAAATCTCTGTCTGGTTCTTGCTGCTGCTGCTGTTGTTGCTGCTGTTGTTCTTCTCTCTGCTTCTTCTGAAGTCCGTACTTCTCAGTCCATTCTTCTTGTTCTTTCTTAATTTCCTCTCTGAAGACCTCTTCTATTAGGTCTTGGGCTATAGCTAACATCCTGACGTTCTCTATCTCTTCCGGTTTAGGTATCAGGTTTAGCCTGACACGAAGTAAACTGATGTAAGCTTCGTTCAGCTTGGCTAGTCTGGAAGGCATGTTCATAGGTTGACGAGTCAACCATTGATGACCAGACTGGAGACCAACCGGCTTTATATGGTTCAAACGCGGACGCGATAGAAAACATCCCTACTCAGTGTTAGTGTTGGAATGCTATGATAGCGAATGTCATGGTGAGGGATAGAGAGAAAGTCAAAGAGCATATATTCACAGTGTTGTTTTGAAAACAAACGACAGACACATTTTTTTTCAAAACACAACATTTTTTATTCAATTAACAAGTAACAAGTCACAAGTCACAAGTAAAATCAAACAAATTATTTTTGACAAGGTTGACAACGTTGTGAAATCATGTGAGATTTCCACTGATGGAAGTCATGAGGCCATTGATGTACACTGCGTTTCCTAGCTAAAGACAAAAGATAACCATAATGGTCACAAAACCATCGATCTACTTTCTCATCGTTTCTAGAAGAGTGACGATCAAAATAAGTCACTAAATGTTCTAAAGGATATCCAAGACTGCGTTGATGAAGAAAATACTCACAATATTGTCCACACCATGGAATCTGTGCCTTGTAATTTCACATTATTGTATCGTGTCGTCTGGGCATTTCTTCTTATAAAGTCGATGATATCGTCTTCCAAATGGGGTAATCCATACGAATCAAAATATTCCACACAATTCTCTTGAGGGAAGTAGACGGCAACCCAGTGAGTTCCTGGAAGATGACTTTCGTCCGTGTTGATGACATGAGCTTGATGGTCTTGAGGTTTGCGATGAGGTAGTTTATCTTTAGCGCACACGACAGGATTCCAAGAAGCAGTATACGAACTATTATTGAAAAGGTAATAAAGTTCCCAGGTACCCATTTTTTGTTGTGTTGTTTTTTTCTTCACAGGTGATGATAAGCCATCAGTTCAGTTCTGACGTTTTGCCTGAAACGATCTGACAAGTAAACACCTATTAGTTGCGTCTTCGCACCCTGTGCCAAGAGAGATTCGATGCGAAGGATCTCTAGAGCAGTCAGTGGAGGACAGGAATGATCACGCAAGCCTTTATACCACTCATGCAACACTGCTTCTTCCGAGATGAGACCCCAAGCATCGTCCAGATACTCGTCCAATTTTTGTTCTTGACTCATTATCAGACATTTATTGTGTTGAGTTTGACTGGGATGATCGTTTTGACATCCATAGCAATCTTTCTTGATCAATTCTGTAATTGTATTCGCCAGGTGTTTGGCAAAACAGGACACTAAATGTTGTTCTTGTTCTGGCCATCTGGACGTGACTACTACCTTGTCCTCTTTGCTTTGATCTTGGGATTCTGCTTTCACGCTATCCTCTCATTCCATGTCCAAAGATTCTCCACTGTTTAAAGAGGGATAGGAGTCTTCCGTTGTGTATAATAGTCTAGAATGACGTCTCTCAAACTGTTGATTTGTATGGTATTATCGAATTCGGCATACAGGATGACGTTGACCGTCTCGGTGAGAGCTTCTGCAAACTGAAGTTCCACACGCAGTTGACCGGATTTTATAGGGTGGAAAGGTCCCTCGCTGCCTTGGTCTGGAGTGAAATCAAAGGCCCACAAAGTGTAACCTCCGACATAATCTTCGTACGAAATACCGTGACTAGCGTTGGTTCCTAGTTGCCCCGTAGCTTCGTACAGGGACAAGTACGATCTCAAGTAATTCTTCTGGGCAAAGTTAGGTTCGAAGGGTCTGGTACACAAAGTCTTGCCATCGCGACTGACTTCGATCTTGGAAACTCTGTAGTGCTGGAAAGAATTTTGATCGTGGGGTCCGTTGAGGGCTGCATTACTGACGATGCCAACGATTAAACGTTTGGGTAACTGTTCTTGGAACAGATGATCTTCGATCTTGGATCGGAGTCCAGCAGCAATGGTGAATGTTTTCACTTCTACACGTCGTATCGGAAACTTGGCGGTCGATCTGCTCAATGTTTGACTGATGTCGTTTCCCGCTTTAGGTAACACTTCTACGCGGCGGACGAAAAGTCTGGCTTCTTGGATGATGGTTTTCTTCTCGCTGGCATGAGCCATCAAATGGAAAGCGACACTGCTGCGATTGAGTCTCAGGTGAATATCCACTCCGTTCAGCAAATACTTGTCTTGCAACCACATGTCCAAATGCAAACGATTCATCAGTTCAAAATTACGACCTTGCAGCATTTTTCTTCGACGGTTGTTAAAACCCACATTGTGAGGATTGTCATCGGCTGTCAGGGCTGTGTCGTTAAACGTGTTTTCTCCTGCGGTGTCAGGTTTCCATACCACGCAAGCATCCAGATGAGTGTTCTTGGCCTCTTTTCCGTACGTCAAGAGATTTTCTAGGTACGCTCGGTAAGGGTAAGTATCCATACTGCTGCTGACCAGTTTGTTATTCAAGTACAAATCCATTTCGCTGAACAAGGAATGCATGAAATTGTTGACGAGAGCTACTCTGGCATCGGCGCCCGGATTGGTGTTTTCGGTTTTGATCACTTTCAGTTTCAGATACAAGTAACTGCTATTCAGATCGAGATAATCTTCCGGCTGTCCTTTGATTTCAAACTCGATGGGAGCTGAATCCGTCAAAGAGGAGACGGGATGAATTTCAACCCATTGGGATTCTTGCATCGTCATCATGGTGGGTGGCATGGCAAACAGATCCAGTTCCGACTTGTATCAAGCTCAAGACTCTCGGTGCATCATTTTCTCTGATTTAATAATCAAAAACGTCTAACTCTCGGACGGTTTTTCTTTTCTTAGACTTTCTATCTCTAGGGGTGTGAAATCCTCTGAAGGGGTGTTTTCGTCGTCTTTTTCTGCCTTGTCCTTGCTATAGCGTCAGGGAAGCAGGAATGTCTGACTCAGCATTGCCCAGGGCATTTATAGGAGTTTCTCGCTGACCCAAAAGGCCTTTGCCCATTTGAAGCAAAACATTTTTGCCTGCTCTCAAGAAAGCTTCTTTGGGGTTTTGTTTGTCAATGATGACATTTTGGAGAAATTCTTTCCTTGCGTCAACGCGGCATCTTTCAAGGCGTGCAATCGTCGTGTCACCATCGGTTTCAAAACGGGAACCACTGTACGAAAGGCCGATTTGAGCATATCACCTAAACCATGTCCTCGCTGTCGAGCCACTCCTTGGTACACAGGACACATGACTGAGAAAAGTTAAAGTAATCGTTTTCGAAAATGGAGTTTCACTGTGACTTTCCTTTTGGTGAATGAAATATTTTGTCCTAGATCTAATTTTATAGTATTGTTGATAGTGTCGAAATACGACCTACTGACGGGCAAATAGTGAGGATATACAAATTCGCGGTGAACGTGATAGGTGTTTCCACCTTCCTCGTCAGCAGTCGTGGCAGAATCCACTTTGAAA
>JAECUM010094254.1:0-17442 GCA_016617855.1 Megalonaias nervosa | reverse complement strand
TCAACCATGGATGGCCAGACTGGAGACCAACCGCTTTATATGGTTCAAATGCGGACGCGATAGAAAACATCCCTACTCGGTTTTAGTGCCGGAACGCTATGATAGCGAATGTCATGGTGAGTGATAGAGAGAAGTCAAAGAACATATATTCACAGTGGTTTTTTCGAAAACAAATGACAGACACATTTTGTCAAAACACAACATTTTTTATTCAACAAACAACTAACAAGTAACAATTAACAATAATATCAAACAAATTATTTTTGACAAGGTTGACAACGTTGTGAAATCATGTAAGATTTCCACTGATGGAAGTCATTGGCCATTGATGTACACTACGTTTCCTAGCTAAAGACAAAAGATAGCCATAATGGTCACAAAACCATCGATCTAAGTTCTTATCGTTTCTAGAAGAGTGACGATCAAAATAAGTCACTAAATGTTCTAATGGATATCCAAGGCTGCGTTGATGAATAAAATACACACAATATTGTCCACACACAATGGAATCTGTGCCTTGTAATTTCACGTTATTGTATCGTGTCGTGTGGGCATTTCTTCTCATAAAGTCGATGATGTCGTCTTCCAAGGGGGGTAATCCATACGAATCAAAATACTCCATACAATCCTCTTGAGGGAAGTAAACGGCTACCCAGTGGGTTCCTGGGAGGTGACTGTCTTCCGTGTTGATGACATAAGCTTGATGGTCTTGAGGATTGCGATGAGGTAGTTCATCTTTAGCGCACACGACAGGATTCCAAGAAGCAGTATACGAACTGTTGTTCAAAAGGTAATAAAGTTCCCAGGTATCCATTTTTTTGTTTTTTTTCTTGTTGTTTTTTCACAGGTAAGGATAAGTCATCAATTCAATTCTGACTTTTTGCTTGAAAATCTCTGACAAGTAACCGTTTCTTCGCCTTGTCTCCCAACTCTGGGCTAAGAGTGCTTCGATGCGATACATCTCTAGAGTAGTCAATGGAGGGCAGGAATGATCACGCAAGCCTTTATACCACTCATGCAACACTGCTTCTTCCGAGATGAGACTCCAAGCTTCGTCCAGATACTCGTCCAACTGTTGTTCTTGACTCATCATCAGACATTTATCGTGTTAAATTTGACTGGAATGATCGTTTTGACATCCATAACAATCTTTCTTGGTCAATTCCGTATTTTAATCCGCCAGGTGATTAGCAAAACAGGACACTAAATGTTGTTCTTGTACTGGCCATCTGGACGTGACCACTACCTCAACCTCTTCGTCTTGGTCTTAGGGTTCTGCATTCACGGTATCCTCCTATTCCATTTCCAAAGATTCTCTACTGTTCAAAGAGGGAAAAGAGTCTTACATAGTTTCTAATAGTCTAGAATGACTGCTCTCAAACTGTTGATTTCTATGGTATTATCGAAGTCGGCATACAGGATGACGTTCACCGTCTCGGTGAGAGCTTCTGCAAACTGAAGTTCCGCATGCAGTTGACCGGGCTTTATAGGGTGGAAATGTCCCTCGTCGCTGCCTTGGTCTGGAGTGAAATCAAAAGCCCACAAAGTGTAACCTCTTTCATAATCTTCGTAAGAAATGCCGTTACTGGTGTTAGTCCCTAGCTGTCCGGTAGCTTCATACAGGAACAAGTACGACCTCAAGTAGTTCTTCTGGGTAAAGTTATGTTCGAAGGGTCTGGTACACAAGGTCTTGCCATCGCGACTGACTTCGATCTTGGACACTCTGTAGTGCTTAAACTGGAAAAGATTTTGATCGTGGGCTCCGTTGAGGGCTGCATTGATGACGATACCAACGATTAAACGTTTGGGTAACTGTCCTTGGAACAGATGATCTTGGATCTTGGATCGAAGTTCAGCAGCAATGGTGAAAGTTTTCATTTCTACGCGTCGTATCGGATACTTGGCGGTCGTTCTGCTCAATGTTTGACTGATATCCTTTCCCGCTATAGATAACACTTCTACGCGATGCACGTAAAGTCTGCCTACTTGGATGATGGTTTTGTACTCGTTGGCATGAGCCATCAAATGGAAAGCGACACTGCTCCGATTGAGTCTCAGGCTAATATCCACTCCGTTCTGCAAATACTTGTCTTGCAATCACATGTCCAAATGCAAACGATCCATCAGTTCTAAACTACAACCTTGCAGGATTTTCTTTCGACGGTCGTTAAAGCCAACATTGTGAGGATCGTCATCTGCTGTCAGGGCTGTGTCATTAAGCATGTTTTCGCGTGCGGTGTCAGGTTTCCAAACCATGCACGCATCCAGATGGGTGTTCTTGGCCTCTTTTCCGTACGTCAAGAGATTTTCCAGGTACGCTCGGTAAGGGTAAGTATACATGCTACTGCTGACGCAGTTTGTTATTCAAGTACAAATCGACTTCGCTGAACACGGAATGCATGAAATTGTTGACGGGAGCTACTCTGGCATCGGCACCCGGATTGGTGTTGTCCGTTTTGATCACTTTCTGTTTCAGGTACAAGTAACTGCTATTCAGATCGAGATAATCTTCGGGCTGTCCTTTGATTTCAAACTCGATGGGAGCTGAATCCGTCAACGAGGAGACGGGATGAAATTCGACCTATTGGGATTCTTGCATCGTCATCATTTTGGTTGGCATGGCAAACAGATCCAGTTCCGACTTGGAACAGGCGCAAAACTCTCGGTGCATCATTTTCTCTGATTTAATAATCTAAAGCGTCAAACTCTCGGACGGTTTTTCTTTTCGTAGACTTTTCTAGCTCTGGGAGTGTGAAGTCTTCTCAAGGGGTGTCTTCGTCGTCTTTTTCTGCCTTGTCCTTGCTGTGTCGTCAGGGAAGCAGGAATGTCTGACTCGGTAGCGTCCAGAGCATTTCTCGTCGGCCCAAAATGTCTTTGCCCGTTTGAAGCAAGACATTTTTGCCTGTTGTCAAGAAAGCTTCTTTGGGGTTTTGTTTGTCAATGATGACATTTTTGAGAAATTCTTTGCTTTGAGTCAATGCGGCATCTTTCAAGGCGTGCAATCCCCGTGTCACCATCGGTTTCAAAACGGGAACCACTGTACGAAAGGCTGATTATAGCATATCTCCTAAACCATGTCATCGTTGTCGAGCGACTCCTTGGTACACAGGATACATGACTGACAAAGGGTTAGAATAATCGTTTTCGAAAATGGAGTTCCACTGTGACTTTCCCTTTGGTAAATGGAATATTTTGTCCCAGATCTCCTTTTATAGTAATGTTGACAGTGTCGAAATACGACTTACTGACGGGCAAATAGTGAGGATGTACAAATTGGCGGTGAACGTGATAGGTGTTTCCACCTTCCTCGTCAGCATTCGTGGCAGAATCCACTTTGAAAGGATTGACACGCAGTAACGGTACGGAGGTGTGTCCCACCACGTTGTACTGCGCCACATCGGAGTACACGAAAATCAAAATTCCGTCCTTGGTTCATTTCTACAGGGAATCGAGAATATTTCGCAAAATCCGAGTTACTAGTAATGGCTGGTATTTCGGTTTTCACCTTGATAAACTTAGGGTCTCCACCCAAAATGTCACAATTCAGGACAAAATTTAATGGCCAATACTTTGTCCTTTGAAAATTTGATGAGAAGGCGACGAGCTATTTGTGGTATTCGATCGTGACACTTTTTCTGGTTCTCTCCAAGACTTTACCAAACATGACATTGAACCTGTCAGCAGTGGTGTTCACCAAATGTTGACCACTAAAATAATAGCCTGGGGGAATTTTCAACCGATAAGTAGTTCGCTTAGGTTTTGGGTCTTGTGATTGCATAGATTGACTTACACTGGTGTGTTCTTCCAAGGCTTGTTGCACTTGCTCGTCATGAACTTCTACCATAAAAGGGTTTTGATTTTCGATGATGTTTTTGATTTGCGTAGGGTGAATCATTTCCACCAAAGCCACTTCCCAGTGGGCTTCATGATCCAATTGGATGGCCTGAGGTAATCTGGCGGTGTAACAGTACAAAGTGTTATTGGGAAACACCTCCATGGAACTATCACGGGGTAACGTTAAGTAAAATTGGTTGTTCATAATTCCACAGTTCTAGTGTCCGACGTGTCACTGAAAGTCAGAGGAGTGTCTAAAAGAGGACTGTTGTGACTAGATTGGTGACTGTTGGAAGGGGGACTGACGTTGGACTCAAGGCTCCCGTTATTGTTCCCGTTAGAGGAATATTTCAGGGACGGGTTGGGAAGAAGGTATCCGATGCAACTGCTGAGTAAAATGGTCCACAACTGTTTGTCTCCTTGTTGCAAACTCAAATTGGCAATGGCAGCACCGATGACACAATACACCACAAAGACTTGGCAGAAAAAGCCGATTTGCGTTTTAGGCACACGTTCTCCACACCACAACCACTAGGGTTGTTTTTGTAGATCTTGCACAGAAGAACTGGACGAAGGAGTGGTCACCGCGGTAGCTGAGGTTGTGTTGAAGGGCATGATGGTCACTTCTTTTTATAGTCGATGATTTGCGAAGCGTCGATCCAAGAGTCAAAACTGGGAGGATATCCTTTTCAACGTACTTTGACTTCTTTGATCGAAAATGCTTTCAATCTCGTACCCGTCGTCTTCCTTTTTGGTCACACGTTGTAATTCGGGCAAGTAAAACGTTTCTTTTAACACTTCTCCATTCATGTCTTCTAATTTATAGACAGGACGATGACGGCCAAGCACTCATTCAGTGACACGAAACAATTCGGTGGTCCAATTGGGTAAGTAACCTTTGTCGAAAGTGAGTTTGGTTTTGCCAATACGCACCCAATCTCCTGTTGTCAACACTCCAGCTCTCTTGGGGACAGTTACCATCGGGGACTTACCAAACAAGCGCTCGAAGACGGTCACTTCGTTGTCGGGAGTCACTTCTTGGGGGGGGGGTACGTCCGATGCTTCCATGGTAAGATTGGTTGTACGCTTGGACGAGGTACGGTAAGACGTCGATGTACTTGAGAGTGTGTTGATGCGTAAAATATTTCCACATCCGTTCTTTCAAGGTACGTTGAAAACGTTCCACGATGCTGGCTTTGGTTTCGAGATTTTCGGTGGTGAAGAAATGAATGTCACGTTTCTTTAATTCGTTTTGGAAAGCTTGGTTCAGAAATTCTGTCTTTGTCGGTTTGCCATCGAAGAGGGTGACGACCGCTTTGTTTTAACACCAGTTGGAGCGCTCGCACTAACTCACTGCTGGATTTGGAAGTCAATGGCACGACCCAAGCAAATTTGGAAAAGAGGTCAATGACACAAAACAAATATTTGTAGCCGCGATTGTAGGTGGCTAGATGAAAGACATCGGCTAAATCAGCTTGCCATTTATGATCAATGCCATCCACTCGGGTGCGACTTCTGGAATATTTTCGTCGAATGGGTTTGTGTAAGGTGTACGTGG
Organism: Megalonaias nervosa; assembly: GCA_016617855.1. Taxonomy (NCBI): domain Eukaryota; kingdom Metazoa; phylum Mollusca; class Bivalvia; order Unionida; family Unionidae; genus Megalonaias; species Megalonaias nervosa. The sequence continues at coordinate 12,050 of JAECUM010094254.1, read as the reverse complement.
CCTGTGCTTGTAACCATTATTGCACATGAGGTAAAAGGATACTTTTCAGTCTAGTTTTGGCAGCACGATACAATTTCTAAACTCCTCCGTAACCTGCGGGATGGGCTGGATCGTAGTAAATGCTGGCTAACACCTTCTCTATTTTTTAATAACTGATCCACTCTTCGCTGATGCTACTCTGAATGGGACAAGGGGATGGTTTAGAAACGGCTTTACGTGTCCGATGTGCCACGGGAGTAGAAGTCGAAGGTAGTGGTGGTGGTGGTGGTGGTGGTAATGGAGTGGCTTTGTTCTTCTTTAATTTTTTTCACTTCTGGTTTTCCTTCTTTATTTTTCACTTCTGTCGAAGGAGGAGTGGACATCATCTTTTTAACCCAAGCTTTAAGTTCTTCTCGTTTGGGTGCATAGGAAGGGGTCAACAAGGACGCTGCAATCTTACTAGGAATGGGATCCGCTGACGGTGTTTGAAAGACTTCTCGTCCCTCTTCTTCCTCAGGCATCCGCGGGGCTACCTCTGTCTTGACCGTGGGGGTAGTGGTGGTGATGGACTTTTCATCAAGGCCTTAAAATCATTCAGAATGGGCTGAGCGGTTTCGTCTAAAGCATTCTGGTGAAAGAGTTGCAGTAGTTGCAACAGTTGACCGTACTGTTGCAATATTTCCGTTTCGGACAAATCGCTGCGATCCATCAACGATTGCAATTCGTGTTGTAACTGAGACATCTCAGTCAAACTAGGATTGGGAGGTAAATGTGGGGTCTGTTTTTCTTGCCAACGATGGTATTCCATCCATCGCTTGTAAGGGACTAAAGTCAGTTTTCGTCCTTCCATCGGATTTCATGGGTCGCATCTGAGACCTTTTGACTCCAAAAGTCCCTTTTATCTTCTTGGATCATTTTATCTTCATCCTACCAGGACGTTTCCCATCGTTCCCAATACTCCTTTCAGCAAGGGTCCTCCTATTGTTCCCATTACTCCTTTCAGCAACATGGGCAAAAAGCGCAAAATTCCTCCGCGTTGCACCAACATCTTTTTCTTTTGACGAATGGCTATTTTCTTTTGGACCATTTGGCGAAGAACGTGTCGATGTCTAAGCATTCTTTCTGGCGTTTAGACAAAGGTATTGTGCCTTTCAAGACATTCAGACAACATTCGCAGACGGTATCGATGACGTCTTTGGAGGCAGTTTGAATGAGTTGTTTTCGCATGGGTGGAGAAGCTTTGGATAGGACGGACAACATGTCCCAATCTTTGACTAAACGAGGTGGCAGTCATTTCCTTTCCTTTCCTTTGGGGGTAGAAGAAGGATGTCTTTTTTGGGGTGACATCTTTCTCGGTTGGTTCGTTGGTTCCGTAGCACACAGCAGAAAATACACTAACGTCGATGACTTGTCACACGGTCTTTTATCCGTTTTTGGGGACTATCGCTTCGTCATAAAGGTGACGATGTGTTTTCCAAAATCGCCAAAGAATCCTCCTTTTTGGTGGCTGATCTTTTTTTTTGGACTAGTGTGTCTTTTCGGGGGAGGTGGGGGGTGGGTGACGTCGATGTTTGGCTAAGCGCTTTTTCGGATGACGTGACTGTCTTTTTCTTTTTCCTTTTCCTTTTTGGACAGAAGAACGACGATGGTGACGGTGTGCACTTCTTGGAGGGGACATTTTTGGGCGTTCAGGAGCACAACAACACTAAACCTATCGTTTGCCTCAGGTCTTTTTTATACTGGAATGCAATGTACAGAAAATTCCGTCATAAGGTGGACATAATACTTGCAATATTTCATTATTTCGATCTGAGTTTTCTCTGCCAATACGTTTTACGAAATATCGTGCTAAAGTGGGCATGACACAAACACATATCGAACTTACATATAATTACTGTGGTTAAAACAAAGAAAAGTATCATAAAGGAAAGAAACAAACATATTTGATTGTTCTTATTGTATCCGGTGTGCTATTGTCTTTACGTCTAATCAACTTGATGACAGGCATCACTCGGGGAGTTCGCAACGGACTAAATCGGGACAGTTCTTGCTTGGACAAATTCAGTAAACTCTCTAACATGCCCGATCTCTCTTGGATTTTGATTTTGGGGGCAGGTACTTTGTGAACAGCGACCACTGCCGCTAAAGAGGAAGAGGGTGTCACCGCTGCAGGAGAAGTTTTCGGAGACGCTCTCTTGCGGTAGAAACTGTTTTCTGTGGACTTTTCTTTTTCTTTTCTGAGGCTGTGACCTGGTCTTGACACCGTTACTCTTTTTCCTTTTCTTCTGGGTACGTTTGGGCGTGGCTTTTTTCTTTGGGACGACTTTGGGAGCATTAGGATCCCATTTTAAGAGGGAAATATGATGACACCTCCTTGAGAACCGCTACCTCCACGTTTAAATTTTGATTTGCTTTTTGGTTTGAGTGTCAATGCGAGGATCGGCCAGTTGCGTCAAGGCAACTTTGTTTCTGTCAAAAGAACGTTTGGTTTGATGTGGAATGTGAATGGTGAATTGCAGTAATTGACGTGCTGTCACTGTAAACCATCGTAAGACTTCTTTGAGACTAGCTTCTAAGACACGAGCAAGTATTTGTGGATTTTTTTCGCGACTGATGCCGTACAAGGCACGAATCAATTTAATGGGAAGATGAGACAGAAGGGACGTCATGTTGACGGTGTGTGTGGCAGAGCTAAAGTGACCTTGGTTTTTATAGATATTTTTGGTTGTTGATGTTGTGGTTAAGTCGACGACAGGGACGTGTACACGACAGGCCCTCCGTACTTGTACTTGCGATTCATCTCTAGGTCTTTTAAACAAGACCACGTAATGAGCATTGCGACTGATGGTGCGATGGGCTTTACTTTGTTGAAACAAATTTCGAGTGATGTAAATGACACTGGCATTACGATGATGCCCTTTGCGCGAAAACCAAAGTTTAATTTCTTCTTCGTCTTCTCCTAACATGTCGTCAAAAATAACCAAATGAGTTTGACTAGGGTCAGACTCAATCCCGTGGTCTTCGCCAGGAATGCCTTCCACAAAGACGATGGAATCGCCTTGACTTTCTCGCAGAAGGCTGTACGCCGATTGCCTCTCTTTGTAACACCACACGATTCGTTGAGGTGGACGATCGATCAAATGATGTTTATGTTCGATCACACGTTTGACAAAGTCGGTTTTGCCTGAACCAATAGGTCCGGCAATGAGCATGTTAAAGGGATGGCGAGGATACAAGGCCTCCCAACCAGCACGATCTAAGTGTTAGTCGATGACTTTGAAAGTGGATGAAGAGGGAGCAGAGACAGTAGAGGTAGCCATAGTAGTGTAAGGAATGTCACTTTTGACACGAAGACAGACAAGACAAGAGTTTGTATACTTTTTTAGGACACGTTTATTGTCATCTTTAAAAGAGAACAACACGAAAGACAAAAAACATAAAAGTCAAATGGCTAAGTACATGAATAAAAGACACATGAAAACGATCAAAGTGGAATATAAACAAGTCTCTGTACAACATTTGTGGTGATCAAGAGGTGGAGTTGTAGCGACAGTGTATAATGTTCTTAGAGTCTCGACACTCCTTGGCACAGTCATACAAGTGTCATCCCGGAATGGTCTTTCAGGGATGTCGATAACGGTCCTGTCCTGTACTGAAGGGAGTGGTTCTTCTGGGAGTTGTAGTCCGTTTATATACCTCTTTTTGTCGGAGGCAATAAGTGTACTTTCTGCACAGAGATGGTCGTACTCCAGTGGCAAATCTAAATTGTTTAGTCACTAAATTGCACCTCACACACTGTTGAGAAGTGTGCTCTTGAACTTAGTTTACATTGAGTAAAAGATTTTGGTAACCCTCTAACTCTTCTTCTGGAATTCGTTGCAGTAAGTCTACCTTGTAGTACATAGAATCACTAATAACAAACCAATCCTTCTCGCCCACGAGTAGTTGATCAATGTCTGACCACTGGAACACTTTCATCAGAATCAGTCCTTTTATAGCATTCAGGTACCAGTGGTTCAAATATCGGTGACGTAACGGATGCAATTGTTCTTTGCGTTTCACTTGTATTTGGACTAACTCGCGGTAAATGTGTTCTCTCAACTCCTCAGGCAAGCCACGAATGTAAAGTATCCATGACTATGTCAGTCAAGCACTTCTCCTAGAGCGAAAGTAACGAATGTAGTGAGTAATTCCTAGCCAATGCCATTCCAGGAAACGGTCAAGAATGTCAATTAAATCTTCAAATGCAAATGGTCTAAAGCGGAATTTTCGAAAGAACGCACCCTTGATCCAGAGAAGTCTGACTAGTTTGTTGACTTTTGTCAATTTTCTCTTCTGAATTTCTCGACATAAAAGTTCCTCAGTCACCCATTGAGATTTTGCTCTGGCAAGTCCCAGCCAAATGTCCTTGTAGATCTTCTCTTGCAATTCGTATGGTAATCTTTGAAGATTATTTTTCCAGTGGGGTTTAAATATTTGCTAGGGATTGTCCAACGTTTGACTCCTAGCCAAGCAGCTCGATTCGACATGGTATGGCCATTTCAATGACGAGTTCCCACTAATGGTAGGTAGTGACAATCTGGAGACCATCGAGCATGTTCCAGGTAAGAGCAATCTTTCTTGTCCAACTCGTGAAGTGACACACCGCAACTGAAGCACTTGACTTTATCCCCTTCGCCCAAGTAGATAAATCCAGCTCTAGCTAATTCTTCGGGGGTAAGTCCTCCCAGATATTTTGGCCATTTTGCTCGGAAGGTTTCGAATCGACTTTCAAAGTTGTAGTATTCAGGCAAACGCAAAGGTACGAATATTCGTCTTTCACAGTTTCATTTCGATGAGGGTACGGTAAAATATGTATGAGATTGCTCAGTTTGGAATGACATCAGTAGGATGGTAGCCACATGGTTTCATAATGATGACATCCACCATGAAAACCAGTAAAGAGTCCACAATGACGAGTGGCATCGCTTTCTTATCCATTAGGTTTGAGACGCACATCATCACTTTCCATGGTAGGTACAGTCGTAGCAAAGTTCCCATGATGTGGTACTGAATTGCTGAGGTCATAGCGTATGGCATCCCTGCCATCGCAAGGCACAGCATCGTACTCGAGTTTCTCGTTGGACTTGAGTCTTACGCTCGATATTTGCTGTGTGAAAGGATTCATCTCTCTCGATTGGTGTTGGTAGTGACAATAAACTATCGGTCATGGACGTTGTCCCTTTTTATACTAGTCGTAATGAAGTCTCGAGTTTGTACATCGTTCCTCCTTTATGACCAGTTTTGGAAGTCTTCCTTTTTTTCTTCTTGGACATCGGTACTACCTTCTCTAAGGTACCGTCATACCTGAACCATAGTGTGATGGGTGGAAAGACCATAGAAAGGTAAGGACAATGCGGAGACCATTGAGTATGTTCCAGAATAGCTGAATCTTTGTAGATACATTGATCCATACGCAACTTCAGACCACAACTGAAACACTGTACTTCGTATCCCAATCCAGTCTCAGGTCCCAAGTACACAAATCCTGTTCTAGCTAAAACATTCGCAGTAGGTAATCCTTCCCTATTCGTGGGCCATTTTTGAAACGTTTCCAATCGACTGGCACAACTGCAATAGTCAGGCAAGAAAACAGGAAAATGGTATGGTTTGAACATGAAGTTCTCTGTGGGTTTCTCAGTCGATTATTGCTGTGTCGAAGTCATCCTTCTTGTTGATAACTATCGTCTTGGAACCATTTTTATATACCAGCGTGTCCGTACGGTAAAGTGAAGTGGTTGGGAAGCCTTACTCACTTCTGGTACACGATTTGATAGACTTCTTCCAAAGGCCGGCTGACGATTTGGTGTGTGGGTAAACGTACAATCTTGTCTGGTTCGTGGGTGGTCACCTTAAAATTTCCACCCTTTCCATAGTGAAAGGCTTCTTTCAAGAACCCAAATTTCACCACTTGACTGTTGCGATAATTGAGAGTGAATAAAAACATATTATTGTGTATGTATTTGTGTGTTTGTGTGCGTGCTGGTACGTTTGTTGGTGTGTATATTTGTGTGTTTTCAGGCGAACGTCTACGTTCATTGGTGTGTGTGTATTTGTGTGTTTGTATGCGTGCTCGTACGTTTGTTGGTGTGTATATTTGTGTGTTTGCTTTGCGTACGTACCTATGCGGATAGTATATAATGTGTTATTTTATCAGCTTCTGAATGGATAGTAGATATGAGGTTTTTTCTTGCCCTTCTGTGCGGATAGTAGATATTGGTGTTTTTATTCTTCCTCCCCTTCTGTGTGAATAGTGAAGTGTGTGTTTTATGCGTTCGCGTACGTTTGTGTGGATAGTAGGTATGATGTGTTTTATGCGTTCTCATTTGTTTGTGTGGATAGTATATATGTGTATGTTTTATGCATTCTCATCCGTTTGTGTGGATAGTATGTATGTGTATGTTTTATGCATTCTCGTCCATTTGTCTGGATAGTATATATGTGTGTGTTTTATGCGTTCTCGTACGTTTGTGTGGATAGTATATATGGGTGTTTTATGCGTTCGCCTAGCATTTTTGTGGATAGTAGAATGTGTGCTATATGCGTTCCCATAGCGTTTGTGTGGGTAGTAGATAATGTGGCGTTTTATGCGTTCGCTGATCGTTTGTTTCGATAGTATATGTGGTGTTTATGCATTCTCGTCCGTTTGTGTGGATAGTATGTCAAAAATAATTTGTTTGATATTATTATTAATTGTTACTTGTTAGTTGTTTGTTGAATAAAAAATGTTGTGTTTTGACAAAATGTGTCTGTCATTTGTTTTCCAAAAAAACCACTGTGAATATATGCTCTTTGACTTCTCTCTATCCCTCACCATGACATTCGCTATCATAGCGTCCCGACACTAAAACCGAGTAGGGATGTTTTCTATCGCGTCCGCATTTGAACCCTATAAAGCGGTTGGTCTCCAGTCTGGCCATCCATGGTTGACTCGTCTACCTATGAACATGCCTTCCAGGCTAGCCAAGCTGAACGAAGCTTACGTCAATTTACATCGTGTCATGCTAAACCTGATACCGAAGCCTGAAGAGATAGAGACTGTCAGGATGTTATCCATAGCCCAAGACCTGATAGAAGAGGTCTTCAGAGAGGAATCAAGAAAGAACAAGAAGAATGGACAGAGAAGTACAGACTTCAGAAGCAGAGAGAACAGCAACAACAACAGCAGCAGCAACAGCAGCAGCAGCAAGAACCAGACAGAGGTTTTGTCGACTGCCGAGTAGACACCAAAGAGTTCTCCTTCTCTTTCCGCAGAAGCAGGTCTTATTCCGTAGGAAAGCTTGCCGCCAGACTATTATGCAATCTTAGACATTAACAAAGATTGACATCACTCCCCGTTAACAAAAACAGCCCTTTTCAGGGCTACCCCAATACTCTAGAAAAGAGATACTAACTCAATTACCAAAACAAATTTGTGTGTTTGTGTCTTAAAAAAATATAAGTGTGTCCATAAGCACTTCGTTTCTCTGTTTTGTCGGATTGTGAGTGTCTGTGCTTGTAAGTAAAAAAAGTCAATGTGAGTGTTTCTTTTAGGTCCGCGCGTTTGATGTGATGGTAAGTTTTGGTGCCAGGGGATGTTCTCCTTCACGACCGTGCTTCAAGTATATAAGGCGACGCGATTGTCCGTCTGGCTACCCATCTTTGACGTATCAACACTGAAAATGAATAGCAGAATTGCTAAATTGCTTGAACTCCAAATGCACCTGGAGTATGCCAGGCGACTCTGGGTGAGCTGTCCATGGAGGCCGTTGCAGAAATTGCCAGACTTGAGGAAGAGGAGGAAAAAAAGAAGAAAGAATAGGAGAAGGAAAAGAAGCGAGGGATCCTGCCTCAACTCATAATGAGACCTCAGTGTGAGGTGAAACCTGAGGTGAGGACACCTCACAAACAGTACCGTTACCTCAACCACAGCCACAGTCACAGCCACAGCCACAGCCACAACAACAACATCCTCGACTCTAGTATAGAAGACAGAGGGAAGTCTTCAGAATCCCTGAAAGTGAAGACTGGGAGAGTGAAGCCAGTCAACCTCCCAACCACACGCGTCAATTGGAAGATTGACTGGAGCAGACGTTGTGTGTGTGGTGCCAGGCCAGGAACGTGTCAACATTAGCCAGGTGAATTTGGAGTTAGACGAAAAACAGCCCTTCTTAGGGCTACCCAGATCTCTAGAAAAGAGACACTATTCAAGTTGCCAATTCGTGTGAATATAGTGTGACTATATACACCCACTCCTTTACTGTTGTGTGCGTGCGTGCGTGTGTGTGTGTGTGTGTGTGTGTGTGTGTGTGTTTGCGTTCTTGTACGTTTGTATGGATAGTAGATATGGTGTATTTTATGTATTCTCATTCATTTGTGTGGATAGTAAGTATGGTGTGTTTTATGCATTCTCGTACGTTTGTGTGGATAGTAGGTATGGTGTGTTTTATGCATTCTCGTCCATTTGTGTGGATAGCATATATATGTATGGTTTCTGCATTCTCATTCGTTTGTGTGGATAGTATATATGTGTGTGTTTTATGCGTTCTCGTACGTTTGTGTGGATAGTATATATGGGTGTTTTATGCGTTCGGCTGGCCTATTTGTGGATAGTAGAATGTGTGTTATATGCGTTCGCGTAGCGTTTGTGTGGATAGTAGATAATGTGGTGTTTTATGCATTCTCGTTCATTTTGTGCGGATAGTAAGTATGGTGTGTTTTATGCATTCTCGTCCGTTTGTGTGGATAGTAAGTATAGTGTGTTTTATGCATCGCGCTCCTTGGTGTGGATAGCAAATATGGTGTATTTTACGCATTCTCATTTGTTTGTGAGGATAGTATAGTGTGTATGTTTGATGCATTCGCGTCCGTTTGTGTGGATAGTATAAGTGGTGCGTTTTATGCATTCTCGTCCGTTTGTGTGGATAGTAAGTATGGTGTGTTTTATGCATTCTCGTCCGTTTATGTGGATAGTAAGTATGGTGTGTTTTATGCATTCTCGTACGTTTGTGTGGATAGTAAGTATGGTGTGTTTGATGCATTCTCGTCCGTTTGTGTGGATAGTAAATATGGTGTGTTTTATGCATTCTCATTCGCTTGTAAGGATAGTATAATGTGTGTATGTTTTATGCATTCTCGTTCGTTTGAGTGGATAGTATAAGTGGTGTGTTTTATGCATTCTCGTCCGTTTGTGTGGATAGTAAGTATGGTGTGTTTTATGCATTCTCGTACGTTTGTGTGGATAGTAAGTATGGTGTGTTTCATGCAATCTCGTACGTTTGTGTGGACAGTAAGTATGGTGTGTTTGATGCATTCTCGTTCGTTGCTGTGGATAGTAAATATGGTGTGTTTTATGCATTCTCATTCGTTTGTGTGGATGGTATAGTGTGTATGTTTTATGCATTCTCGTCCGTTTGTATGGATAGTATATATGTGTGTGTTTTATGCGTTCTCATACGTTTGTGTGGATAGTATAATGTGTGTGTTTTTTTCTTCTCTTCCTTCGTTTGTGTGGATATTAGAGTGTGTATTTTATGCGTTCGCGTCCGTTTGTGTGGATAGTATATATGGTGTGTTTTTCTTCTCTTCCTTTCGTTTGAGTGGATAGTATATGTGGTGTGTTTTATGCGTTCGCGCTCGTTTGTTTGGATAGGATATGTGGTGTGTTTTATGCATTCGCGATAAAGACCCTTTTCAGGGCCACTCCACTGCTTCTAAAAGATTTATTCTTTCTTGCCTAGAAAAATTTTTTTTAGTTGTTGTATAATTTATGTTTAAGTCACAAAAACATTATTCTCTGTTACAAGTGTCCAGTGCCGTGACATCACCCTACCTTTTCCATTCCTATTGTTTCCATACAAAATTCCCATTGACGCTATAATGTCCCAGGGTGTACCATTTGACACTATAATCTTGACGCTATAGTACAAAGAAGGGTCCCGTAATGCTAATTCCCATTGACGCTATGAATCTTGACGCTATAGTAGAAAAAGTAGGGTCCCGTAATGCTAATTCCCACTGACGCTTATAATATCGCTTATTTTAATTTTTTATTTACAATTTTCCAGTTTCCGCGAAGGTCGGTTTGAGTTTAAATAATTTCAGTACTACTTTAAGTCTTGGTAACATTTTTAAAATTTATCTATGGATTATTTTCAGTCTCCGCTAAAGTCCGGTGCAATTTCAGAATTTAGTGCTACACTTTGTCTTTGACATTTCTGACAACCAAAACATCTGGCTAGTTATCAGTTTCCATTCAAGTCCGCTAAGTTTTTCGGAAATTTAGTGCAATATTTTAAGTCACCGCAATCTGACTACAATCTTCCGGAGTTTTTCTCAGTCTCCACTCGAGTTTGGGACATTTTGGTAATCTTAGTACTACTTTTAGACTAAACAAATATAATTTAATCTTCTGGGATATGTTCAGTCTCCGTTAAATTCTGGGACAATTTCGTCATTTTAGCGTTACTTTTAGTCACAGTCATTTGAATATTAATGTTCCAGATTTTCTCAGACTCCACTGTAGTCCGGGACAATGTCGTAATTTTAGTACTACTTTTAGTCTAAACCAATGTAACCTAATGTTCAGGGACATGTTTAGTCTCCGTTAAATTCTGGGACAATTTCGTAATTTTAGCGTTACTTTTAGTCACATCCTTTTGGCATTGGTCTTTTCCTTGATTATAACTATTTATAGCATCGTTACAATTATGCAAATTTATGAACACTGCCAACATAATTTCAGGTCTAGGTAATGCTTTATATATAAATCTCGGGCTTGTATTAGTATATGTCTGTCTCTGTCTCTATTGTGTTTGTCTCTATCTAGAGTGGTTGCAACGCGTATTCAGGTCAGCCCCTTGCTACATTGTTACCAATCTCCAGTACCGTGATCTCTTCCTACCTGTTCCATTCCTATTGTCGCTATACAAAATTCCCATTGTCCGTATACAGTCCCAGGGTGTGCTAGTCGGTATACAAAATTCCCATTGTCCGTAGATTGTCCCAGGGTCATATTTTGACGGTAGAAATATTGTCCGCAGGGTACAAAACAGGGTCACGTAATGTTTATTCCCATTGTCCGTGGGGTATCCCCATATACTGCTACCGTGCTCAATACGACTTGTCAAATATACTAGTCTAAAGCAGACGAAAGCTGCGTTACAGTGCATTAACTAAAAGAATATTTTATTTGATACTGAATGTAACGCAATATATCAGTTTCAGACAGGGCTGTTTAGTTGCTAGCATCCGTTGGATGACTAACTGATTCATTTGATCATTGCATTGCCATTTATATGAATCCCTTACTTAATGAGATGATGTTTAAAATTAACTTGCTTAGAATAATCATTGTACAAACGTCTTAAGAGCATGCAATGTATGCATTTCATATATAGACAGAGACAGAATGTTTGGGAGATGAGAACTATGATGAAGATGGTCGGCATGATGAATATGGAGATGCGAACTATGATGAAGATGCTTAGCATCATGAATACATTGCTTATGACAATACCAACGAAAACCGTGAAGACGAAGATTATCTTGATGACAGCGGGAACGTCGATGAGGAAGAAGAAAGAAGTGGGGAGAATGTCGATGACTATGAGTATTATGAAGACGCTGAGAAGGCTTCTAACCATGATGATGACGAAAACATGAATAATCGTGAAAACGACGCTTATGTTGAAGATAACGAGAATATCGAAAAAGATGGCAATAGCGTTATTGAGAATAGCAATGACAATCCTGACAATGAAGACGACGAGAAAACAGGTGACCTTAATGAGGACGAAAATACCAAGAACAATGACGAAAACACGGAAGACGAACGGTCCGAGGTTGCATCCGATAGTGATAACCAATAATTTCAAAATCAGCTTGTTTTACATTAATTAATCCAGTAAGTAAATATTATATCTTCATCCTCACCAATGGAGATAATTATTTGATAGCTGTATTTTTTTTTTTTACAAAAGGATGTTTTAATATTTCATTGCCAAAGAAGGAAACGACACTAAATATCAGCAGGCAGCAGGATAGAAAATTTA
>JAECUM010094253.1:0-46044 GCA_016617855.1 Megalonaias nervosa | reverse complement strand
AAAATATCAACAGTTGCTATCAAGAATAATTCATTATCGTGTTTCTACAAATAAAATTTAATTTTTCCGCTTACTTTTCGATGACATCCGAATAACTCTTTCATTGCTATCCTGGTGAGAACATACTTACCACCTTTTGCAAAAACCTTCGACCGGTTTAGGTCAATATTTATTTTCGTGTATTTTTCTTGACTGATCGGATCATGAAGATTATCGTATTTCAGCATAAGCTCATCTCTTAACTTTTCAAGATAATCAAGATATTTGCTGTTATCTGATTTGATTATCGAGTTTTATTGTATCAAATTTACTAAAACAAATACCTGAAATTTCATCATTAAATTCAACGGATAATTGCTGGCCATTAACCATTATTTTTTAACTCCATCGGCTAATGTTAAATTTTCGAACATTATTTATAAAGTTTAGACCAAATTGCGTAGTGTCCAATAGCTAACGTATTAATTCCGTCCTCGCAATATCTCTTATCATCAAAATTACTTAGTCCACGTTTTATAATTGTATCTGTTTCAAGTTTGTGATGATTTGTTCCGATAACATTTGTTTTAATAAAATTAGTGCAGGTGTTTAGCGCTGTATTAAATATATCAAATTTAATACACTTTTTTACATATCCGCGAGGAATACCTTTTACTTTTTTGTCAGTTTATTGTCATCTAAATTAAGGTGTACATTTTACTTCTTAATCCAACAAATTCCCTAACTGGCACAAACATAAATTCATCTTTCATCTTGCCGATGACTTTTTATTTGCATCATCATGAAATTCACTACTTTCTGGATAATCCGATAAATCAAATAAATTTTTATTCTTATAAATATCTTGATAAACATCCTCACATTTTATGTTATAAACAAGTGAATCCGTGTCAGTAAATAACAATTCCGAACTTGGCCACTGCTTTTTTTGGTAAGATTATAGTGAACGTTGTACATTAGCCATTTTGAAATATCAGGTGCAGCTGCACTAACATAAATCGGTTTGTTTAACTTTAAATTCGTTTTTCGTCGCTGTATTGCAACAAGATTTTCATTAAAACTTTTCATACTGAAACAACCGTCATCGTTAACTAATTTATTTCTGCGATTTACAACATTTAAAATTTCGATATTGACTCGCTTTCTGATAATTTCAATCGTCTTACCGAACACGGAATTGTTCATCAACTTGAAAAAGTTTTTTCTCGAAGTCGGTCTTAGCAAAAACACGACGTTTGGTATTTAAATCAATATAATCTGCCATCCACCGTGATTGATTAAATTTTAGCACGCGATGAACTTTTCTCAGAATTAGTCCAGCATCAACTGCTTGTTTTAAATTTTTGGATTGAATCACGTAATTTCTTTTATTTAACAAATTTGGAACTAGCTTATTAACCATCGAATTTTCTGCTATTGTCATTGCCTATTGTTCAGTCGATAATAAATTATAATCGATCATCATTGACTCTGCACAAAACGGATAGTCCTTATGTAGATCATGTAACGAACTAGGATAATCAAGATCAACTTCAACAAAATAACTGACATTTTCTGGGAGATTTTTCTCAGTTTCTTTAAGAAATTGATCTGGAGTTATCCAATGAAATCCACTACACGGCATTGGTTCTCACATAGCCTAACCATATAAATTATTATTGACATATAAAAATATAATTTGACGGTAAATTTTTATCGTAATTTTTTAAGTACTTAATATTAGCTACCGTATATTTTTTTGTTATAACGCTAATTCCACCGCGAATTCCTTTTGCAATAAAATTAAACATATCAACATCAGTTAAGAGATCCGAGTCTATCCTGCTTGTTTTTAGCAGAGCATCCCACGACAATTCTGGCGCAGAATAATACCAACATGGATCTAATCCATAATTTTCATGACTAACTTTACGAAAACTCTCGAAAACATCTGCTAGTAATAATACATCTGTTTTCAAATATGAATCACGATAATCACCAAGTGCCTTACAACCAAATTTATTCAAATTTCCTGTGCATATTTGTAATCGTCATCTGTAATATTTTCATTTTTTAAGTGAGAGTAAAATTTATCTTTGTTAGGAAGATAAGTTTTATCAAATCTACTCCAGTCGTCGAGATATTCATACCGAAAGACACTTTTTTTTTGTCAGAGAGACGTAGTATTCACCAAAGCAACTTTTTAAATTATTGAAACTGCTACAAACCTTTTACAAGCTCATCTGATGGTGCTGCGATGAATTGGAAACTGTCGATGAAACGTAATTTGCCAAGCGTAACCAACATATACTTTTCAAACTTCTTTGGAATACATTTTATTATATTATTTAATTTTAGTTTAGATTTAATTTCCTCATCGCCAAATGCTTCGACAATGATATGACTATCATAACCACGAAAATTATATAAAACGACAGGAATAAAATCTGGCGCATGAAATTTCAAGTTACAATTATTATGTGCTGCTCCACGATGTTGGCCAGTTAGATGACAGTGATCGCGCACTTTATCGTTATCTAGAGGTTTCTCGCAGATATGACATTTAACTGCCTCATCAAAATCAAGTTGTTGTTTAGATGTTATTTTTATTGGAGCTGTTTTAGATAATCTGTTGAAAATTTTATTAACATCGTCTATTAAATTTTTTAGTAACCACACGGCAGGATTTTTACTCTGTACAATTTTATTGGACTTGAAAAATTATCGTTAGCGCAACAAACTACTTTATAAGCTGCTCACAGGAACATGTTGTTGTATTTTTCTGGTGCTTGATTTATTTGGATCATTTTCTGCGCCTGCCACAGGAACAAGTAGACATTCGAAATCAGCATAAATAACAAACGGAATATTTAATTTATGATTATAATTTTTAAATTTTAATACTTTTTCTTTTTCTCCTGGCATTGTTATTCTTTGAACATTAACACAGTATTTAAGATGCTCTTGCAGTTTTTCATCTTTAGAAAAACTTTGTAAACGACGGTAGCAGAAATATTTCTTATTTTTAGCTTTATTATATTGTCTGCCAACTAGGCCGTTAAAGTTTTTTATCCAAACGTAATGATTCCTATAAAACAGCAAGTTTATTGTCGATTGCGAAACTTTTTCTGAAATATACCTTGGATAAACATTTTCACGCTCGTCAAGACCAAATATATTAACTGAAATATTATTTTGCTTTTCAAACTTTGGTATTTGATTTTCTGCAACTGGAAAGTCAATGCCATTAAAATTTAATTTTGATGCGTGACTAAAATACTTGTCAACGCGATCAGCATTTATTTCTGCTGGATACATCGCAGAAAGAATAGCCCACTGGAAACATCTGTTATCAAAGTTCTTTACGTTTATGCAACATTTTTGTTTTTAATTTTTTGAGGGAGATCAACGTAAGAACTACCGCGAAGTACGTTATATTTCACTGTGTGAAATAAAACTTCTCTTATCATTTCAAATTTCCAACCTGATCCTCATGCAGTAAATGCCTCCAATTTTTTATTTATTTCTTGATGTATTTCATCAGCGATTGAGGAAATATTTGTTGCACCTAACATTTTTCGTGATTTAGCTGTTAAATATGGATCGGTTATATCGTTAGTGAAATGTACATTATCAAAGAATATATCAAGTATATCTTTATGAGGTGCATGTAACTTTGATAAAATAACATGATACTGCACTATTAGCTTGATACTATTAGAGACTGCAAGTTCTCGCGTTACAATTGGATGTAAAAGATATAAAAAAAATTTGTAGAGTTAAAATTTGCTAAAATATTTTGATTATCAAACCGATAGCTGTTGTCAAATCCTGCAAAAGCAGTGGCTATTTTTGTAGGTTCTCCTATAAGGCTCTTTTTGACTATATCACGTAACTTCAACATTGTTATATAATGTAATATTATATCTAATTGATTGTTCGATCGATATCTCACCGCACTTTCGCACGCGCTAGTTGAACAATCAATTAGATATATAAATTGCTTATAGTATAATGGAACAAAATATGACAAGCGCAAACGAGCAAGAGCATTATTACGTTCACCCCAAGTACAACTCGTACGCGGGAAATATGTTAGGGTCAGTGATACATATCAAATACGGACAACCGTTTGGTAAAGCAACACCAGCTGGTTATAAGATCAGCATAAAAGGTGATAAGGCTGAGAGATTCCAAATGCTAAGGAAAGATTTTTTTTATACGTTATTTTGCAATGAAATTCCAGAAGGGGAGCGAGTATATCATGTCAACGGAGCAGTTGCCGATGATAATATTGAAAACTTATCATTACAGGACGAGTTTCAACCTCGTCCTGTGTTTGATCTTTATGAGGCGAATGAAAATGAATTATTCGAAATATATAAACGAAAAAAGTATTAGGAAAAATACAGAATGACGGCAATCTTAGAATAAAAGTTCGAGGAACACTAACTGATCAAGTTAATTATTTATCACATCGTTTTGTTTACGAAACATTTAACGGACCTATACCTAATGATTTGGTAATAGACCATGTCAACCAAATTAAAATAGATAATCGACAAGAAAACCTCGAACTTGTCACCCAACAAGACAATAGCAGACGAGGAAACACGTGTAATTATAATTTTAGTAAAGTTAAACCTATCATTGCGGTAAATCTTGAAACAAAGGAGGAAATCAAATTTAATACAATTAATTCTGCGGCAATGTATTTTAAGATAATCCGGCAACAGTCAAGAGAGTTGCAGATGAAATAATAAATATGGCAACATCACTATCAACCTTTAACAGAATCATCTTCAAATACGACGATTAATTATATTTTCTAGCTCGCTTTTGGTAAGACAATTATGAACAAACATTAAAACATCCTTTTTATTAAATTTCAGTGTAATAAATGCACTGTCATTAAGTTTCTTTTTTCTGCCGCTGTTAGCAGAATCTTATTAGAATCACCTTGCATCACAATAACGTCAAAAGAATAAGAACTACATCCTGACAAACATTATCGCACTGCTTCGGCTAATTCTCCATAATTTAATATATTAACTTTCTGATGACATTTTATCTCGTTAGTCATCTTATAATAATAAATTAGATAAAAACATATTATAATATGGATTTGATGAAAAGACTTGCTGATATTTACGCGGACGATAATTTTAAAGCAGGAGATGCTGTCTCAAGAGATGAAATCTATGGCGATATAAAATGTGAGTAAGTTACAGAAGATAACATTTTATTTAACAATGACGCTGTACAAGACAAGATCGTGGACGTGGTTGATAAAAAAAATTACAGCAGACCGACAGCTGGACGATATGATGTTATGTATTATATCGCCAAAAAAATAATAAAATTTAATTTTACTGTTGCCGAGCAACAAATATTTTGGCAACTAATAAAACCTTTTCTTAATCTGAAAATTGCTGGCCAACAAAGGAGCATAAAATATGATTTTACTTTTGGTAAAATATTTAATTTAATGTCAGTCGATAATGCAAGAAAATTACATGTAACGTCGTTGTGTAAACAGGTTAAATGTAAATCTGTACTGCTAAAATACGAGCAAATTTATAACAATATTATTTCAATATAGATTTAGTTGGAACCCAGCTGTTAAATTTATCGCTGTATCCTCTCCATTTAACTAAACTTTTATTACCTTTATTCCTGATAACTTTTTCAATAACAAATATATCTTGCTCAGTTTTCTGCAGTTCTTGCTCGTAAAAACTGCCAGTTATAGGCTAACCCAATAAATCTTTTAGCGCGTATGTTACAGGTATTGTCAGTAAAATTTCATCAACAATAAATACTTCGTTCCAGTGTGGAATAAATCCTTTTTCAAATGTTTTGTACGTCAGAGAAATTCTAACTTTATCATCAACTTTAAATTTATATCTGCGGTACATGTTTTCATTTGCAAGAATCGGATTTTTTAATTGCATCATTTGGTGACATTTTTATTGATCTGTGCATCGTGTTATTGTATTTATCAACAATCTGCTACAGATCGTCAATATACTTATTTGTATTTTTAGCTGTCAAATGTTTAAGTATCAGCTCGTTTAGTGTGCGATTAAATCTTTCAACGACTACGCTTTTTCCTTCATTTTCCGTAACATATTTTTTATGTCATTTTCTTCCAGAAACTGTTCAAATTTTTTATCAAAACACTCTGCTCCATGATCAGTCCAGATTCTATTTGGTTTTCTTTCTGTACTTGTTATTATCTGTTTTAGTGCATAAGTTATCAATATTCATGTTTTATCCGAAACAGGTATACTAAACCTTATTTACTAAAAACATCTACAACGTTAAAAAGATATTTTTTGTTATCGTTAAACTGAGCAAGATTTGACACATCAAAAAAATCTTTTGCCGAGATATCGTCAACGGCATTTGCGACAACTTCACGTCGCGGAAACTTTATCTTAAGTTTATGTAATTCAGCTGCGAGATCATCATACAATTCTTTTCCAAGACCTAACTTATATTTTGTTCCTATCATTCCTTGAACTAACCGTCTATCAAATCTCTCTCGTAGATTTCTAGGTTTCATATCTTTAAGTTCATCTAGCATTACTTTATCGAAGCCGTGCTTATCTTGTTCGTTATCACGGTAGCAGATATCGTGACGCATTGCTATTGCATCAACTTGATTTATAAGGCTCTTGTCCGGGCAGCGGATTATCATTCTCATCTAGTTGTTTATCTAGCGGATTGTATGGTCCAGTTTATTTAAGGCCTGTTAATGGCCAACCTCCTTTTGGTTTTGGTAATTTGCCAATTAATTTATGTATATCTATACCTGTTCCAATTATTTCTCTGTTGTTGCATTTCTGACAGTATGTAACAATTTTATTTTGCTCCAGACAGAGATCTCTATCGCAATCACACTCGCATATCGTTTTTTATTAATCATCTACTAAAATAACCTTGTCACACATTCCAGCTCGGGATAATTTCTTTAAAAACATACTTTTTCTTTTCTACAGATTGCACAAATACTTTTTAGCATTATCCTATTATTTGTTGTTTTTTCTGTTGTTTCATCTTTATTTTCTGTTTTAGTTTTGCACTTGAGACAATATATTGACATATTCCTTAGTTTAGATAAAATTAATTTCAATCTCATCATTAACGTGAGAAGGTTGATCGTCAAACTGCAAAATAAATATTAAAAAATTGAATTTAGGCTGGGACATTTGCTTTATAAACGTTATACAATAGTATCCACAAGCTGATGTTCCAACTGGCTGAATCTGATCAGACGAATAATGTATTATTTTATATTTTTGTTGATATATGTTTTTACTGCCTCAATGGAAGGAATTCCAAATGAATCAAAATAGATGTTTTTGTAAACTGCTACCCAGTGTGTGCCAGATCCGTCGTTAAAATCTTGTATATTTATCACACACGAACCACCAACTGGTGCATTGTCAAGTTCATCTTTGGAATAAACTCCGTGAAATTTTTTTATTTTTTTTTAGTTTATGAAGTATATCGAAGTTACTTAACATGGGTGTGTTCCTGGTAATGTTAGTCCGACCTATTCCAAGCAGACTGGGCAACAGACTTCCCGCTACTCCCGCCAGTAATGGTCCTATAAATCCGCCTTTTGTTTTTCGCGATCGCGTCTTTTTATTTTCATTGTTGCCTTTCTTTTTGCTGTCTTTCGTCGTGGCATTATATTAAAGTTTTAGACAAACATTTTCTTTACACCGTCTCCAGAGACAGTCTTTTTTGTTGTGCCAGATTCTGCGCCAGATGCTGCTGCTAATCCTAATGTACCAATTACGGGCAAAATTTTAGGTATTAACGTTTTGGCTATTGTTGCTATTGCCGGCCCAAAGAAACCGCCTTTCTCCTAGCATAACCATTATTGTAACTTATATTTGTTACGCTAATTGCGTTATTTATCAAATCTAACATTCCAACACCGTCCGCAGCTGCACCTGGTGGTGTTGTACCAAGATTATTACAAGCAGCAGTAAGTCAAACTCTTGTAGCGTCTGCGATGGCGCCTGCAGTTGGTGGGGCTATACCAAAATTGACAGCATTAGCGATAAGAAAATTTTTACAATTACAGCATCTGCAGCTGCATCAGCCCCATGCGCTAATGCTCCTCTTGAAATAAATTCACTGGCGCAGCTTCACCAACTCCAGTGTCCTTAAACCACATCATGTTAGTTGCAGTCGATCTAGAGTAATCGTCACTAAAGAAATAACACTTAGTATTGTACTTGCAACTTGTAGGTGACTTGAAATATCTTCCATTGTTTGATTAGCTAGCTGATACCTGGCACTTTTAAATAAGCTCCAACCGTTGTTTATGAGAGCTATTTCTGCTCCAGCTGCAATTGCAGCAGGCGGATTAGCTACTGTCATGATTTGCCCACGAACTTCCAGCATTGCTTTGTGAGGCAAACGAAATACATCCTCATCGCGTGTATTAAATGTTCTAACACCAACTTTATTAGCCTCATTAGAATATCCGTCGAGATATTCAACATACTCGAATTCTGTTACTGTATCATCTACGTCATAGGTCTCCGCCAAGTCGAGGCAATTTTTAACAGACATTTTTTATTTATTAGATTATATAAAATTTGGTGCTGTTGCCTTAGATATTAATTTTTGTATAATTTGCTCTCCTCTTGGCAATAAATGTTTTTGTGTTGTCTTTATCATTGCACGTTTAGTTTCTTCCGTTGGTGAGATTTCTGATATAACTTGTTTTATTTCTGGCCTGTTGTCTTTTATTTTATCGGCTATTTTTTGTCCCACCGCAGTTCCAGCGGCAGATGCAGCTCCAGTTGCAAAGGCTTTTGATGTGTCCAGTGCAATTGGAGCAACTTTATGCGCTATTCCAGGAGCACGTTCAATAATTTTAGTAAATATATTTCCTAAAAATCCTCCAGCTATTTTTCTTCTGTAAACTTTTTTCTTTGTTTCATGTTATACAACGAGGTTGTACAAAGTCACGCAACACGCAGGTGTAGATAATAAGTAACAACTTCATTGTTAAGATCAAGGTGTCGTCCAGAATGATCTGTCAATTGCATATTTATTTCTGTTATTTGATTTTCGACATTTAGCGGATAATAAATAACCTGCCGTGGATTAATTTGCATAAGTGAACCCGATGGAACGTCCGGCGAAATACTGAATATTGTTTGTCCTTTACTGCATTTAGCTGAGTAAGATCCAGATGCAAGAGAGCAATTTATTAATATTGTGTTTACGTCAGTTATATTTACTGGCAGATCATGGTCATATGTTACAGTTTCTTCCGTATTTGATCCGTATCGTCGTGGATAAAATCCGAGCAGCGACGCAGTGCTTGTTGGCGATGAAAAATCGATCATCATATTATTCTTTAATGTTATTCTAGCGCGTAACGTGTTATAATTTGGTATCAGCTCAAAGTTGCCAGCGTCCACTGTGTTATTTTTTGCAACAACCTCTTTTATTGTTTTATTTAGATCAGTGATATTATAAGCGCCTTGTGGAATTGTAAATCTTATCCACGACGACAATTTCGGTTGAAATGTAAATTCATCATTGACATTAGTTTTTACGTTAGCCATGGAATGCCACGCCGTGCAGGAAATTAGTCCAATTTCATATTTTTTCTCATGATCCAGTTGTATCGGTGGAATATAATTCACTGAAAAATTTGCGCTATCTTTCGCAGCTGTGCTAGAATCGAGTAATAATGTTATTGACATCTTTATTTATTAGATTATACAATTATATCGCCCGGGATTATATCGTGGTGTAAAATCTCGTATTCTTCCGATGTTAGTAATCCTTTCGATCTTAGATGATCAAGTATATCAACTACTTCACTCTCAATTTCAACACGAACATCTCCAGCTTCTTTTGATGATATCAACAGCATTAATCTGCCGATCATATCAGCTGTTGATGTAAATACTCTTACTCCAATTCCAATTTTTTTAAGGCGATCTTTATCGTAAAGATCAAACAATTCTGTAAAGATATATCCTTCAACAATTTTATCTTTAAATGCTAATAGTGCACGCTTAAAAACATAAGTAATAACGCCATTCCTAAAGATGTCCTCATGTTTATAAAGATCTTCAATTTCTGTAACTTCTTTTATATCCTTGTAAGCTCTCTTACTGTCGTTTATAATAGCGTCTAATTTTTTAATTAGTTCATTGTATTTGTCTTCTTTCCAATTTTCAATATTATCAACGTTAATATTATTATTTGCTAAAAAAGTATCATATTCCTGATCTGTTATTTTAGCTTTTGTTCGCATTAGAAAAAGTTTTCTTTCTCGCTCAATATCTAATACAACCTCTTGTTGACTAATGTCCCCTGTTACAGTTGGCTCAAATGTTGTTTCACTTGCCATAACTGGCTCTTGTTGACTCTCCATCACAGTTGACCGTAACCTTTCTGTAATTTCATATGGATTATCGATCAACCGATCTAGTTCAGCTTGTCTGGCAGTAGAGTCGGCAATATGCGCCACAAATGGCATGGACAGTATTCGGTCTTCATCTATTTCTTTTGCTTTGGTGCTCAAAACATTAGTGTGATGAGTATACCTGTTTTGTTTTATTTGATTAATGGCTTTAATGTAAAGATCGGCGATAATACTGTGTCGGTATTCTCTAATACTTTCGTAGTAATTTTCATTTTCTGGCACTACTTCTTTGATATATTTCTTACTTTCTTCTGCTATCTCCGTTAACTTTTTAATTTTTTCATCAGCGTTGTATTCTTTCTTTTGAAATTGTGTTTTTCGTTGAAAGACTTATACTCATAATCTTTTATTTCTTTGTTTATATTTTTTTAGATCATATTGGAATCTTTCTCTGTCTTTAATATCCAATTCATGCTGTTTTCTAAAAGCTTTTCTTCTAGCTTTTTCTTCCTCACGCCGCTCCCTCATAGATTTTTCAATCTTACTTTCCGTTTTCCGTTGTTGTTCTTTTATGTCCTCCATCATCTCCATCATCTCATACAACCTTCTTTCCACTGGCTCAAGTGTCACCCTCTGCGATAATCTTCGTTCAAGCGCTAACGGATCACGAATCAACCGATCTATCTCGGCTTGTCTTCTGTCAGGATCAGCCATATAATATGTAAGTACCTCAGCCAACCTGCTTATTCTTTTTTCTTCATCAGATCTTGCAATAGCGGTTTCTTGTTGTTTTTCAACTAATCCAAGGAAACCTTTTTCCTGCGATATTTTTAAGTTCTTCTTCCGATAGCGGTGAGGTTTCAGGTTGTTTTCCAAGTAAAGCACCAGTAACTGGTTTTAAAATTCTAGCTGATTTCTCAGCGGAAACTACTTGTCCACTTCGTACTTCTTTAACTTTTTTCCTAAATCTTGCATGAGATTGAGCAATTCTTTTTAGATCTTCTATATTTCTGTACTTTGCTCGTTTATCCATATTATTCAGTAACAATTTGATAAAATTTTACTCTAGATAATTTTTAATACAGCAGCGAAACATTTTTTTTTTTAATTTTATTTTGGATCACGTGCGAATTTATCGAAAAAAGAAATTATGTTTATCTTTTGTTGCCTTATGATAAAATTCAATAAATGTATCTTTTGTTACGTCGCCACATTGCTGGTTTGCAATATTTCTGACGTCAACGTTGTCGAGTCCGGGAAATAATATAAAGCAAGCAGTATTTCCTCTAAAAAATTTATCGACGTTGTAAAGTCCCTGAGCGAGATGGAATGAGTTACATTTTTTTATTACGTGACAGTGAGAAGTAAGATCTTATTAATTTCCTTATTATTAAATTGAATATCATCAAAAACAACTATCTTATGCTCATCTGAGTCAAGTTAATTAACTGGAATAAGTTTCTCTGGTGGTCTAATAATTAAAAAATATTCACTAGCCTCAAGATCATCACGAAGCTTGTTATTACATTTGATTAATAATTCGTATTTATCCTGCTGTGGATTAATTGTGTAAATATAAACTCTGTCGTAGTTAAAATTATCGCCCAGCTCTAAATTCAGCAGCAAATTTGTTTTCCCCGATCCAGTTCTCCCAACAATGAGATAATGCCAATCTGGCAGATCGTTGTTGCGTTTATCTTGAAGTAGCCGTTCTGTGTCAAAATGTAATATCGACGATGGCTTTGCCATTGTTATAAACTAAGTTTATATAAAATTGTCAGACAATAAACAAATAATGAGCTATTTTACAAAATTTGGAAGAAATTTAGGAGATTCGTCAGCTGTATGTACAACAATAACAAATGGTAACATTGATTTATCAGGCTACTTGAAAATAACTGCCGATAAAATGACAGGCAATTTGTTGATGTCAAATCAACGGGTACTAGGTTTAGAAACAAATTATCCGCCAATAAATATTGTTGATACACAAACTGTTAGTTATGCACAACTAAAATCTGTTGACGATAATAAACTATCATTAACAGGAGGAACTTTAAGCGGTAACTTGGATATGTCAGGAAAAAATTATAAATTTGGAAACAGCGTATCCGCCAAGAAACTTAAATCAAACACCGGCAGTAAGTTATTTACAGTTGAAGTATGTGGATGATAACAAGCTTGATAAAACCGGTGGAACGGTTACAGGCAATATTAATTTGTCAAGTAAAAATATTATTGGGCTGGAAACTGAGTATCCACCAGCAAATGTTGATAATACACAAGCTGTAAGTTATGCGCAACTAAAATCCGTTGACGATAACAAGCTCAGTAAAGCTGGCGATACAATGACAGGTAACCTTGTCATGAGCAATAACTCAAGAATAACTGGATTACCAATAAATTTACCACCAGCCGATGATACCGATGTTATTAGTTTTGCTCAGTTAAGAGGAGCACTATCCTCGTATTTAAAACAATCCGGTGGACCAATGTCAGGCAACATAAATATGAGAAGTAATAAAATAACGACGACATATGTTCCAGTTAACCCTAATGATCTGATAAATAAAGCGTATACTGACAGTATATCTGCAAAACAAACTAAAAATAATGTTGGATATATTCCAACACTTTTTAAAGCAACTGATAACCGAGTTGGGTTTAAGGTAAGCGCATCAACATATTATCCTGAAAATTACCCTCATTACGCTTTCTCTGACAGACAAGAATGGACTACTAACGGAGAAGCTGAAACGTTTGGATTAAATTAAATGTCCCATTGCAGTTGCTGTTTGGCAATTTCATTTGCGCGGTCGATTAAACTCTAGTATTGGTCGAATTTATAATTGGCAATTGGAAGGATCAAACGATGATATCAACTGGTAGTATTATATAGCACAGAGAACACATATATTTCAACAACACGATATTCTACAACTCCAACAGAAAAGACTGTCAACAAGTACTTATATTTTCGAGTTTATGTTCTCGCTGCTGAAGATCCGTTTCCAGGATTGACAGCATTTCAAATATATACACTCGATGATCAAATTTAATTTAATGCTATAAAATAATGTCAGAACTACCAATTATAACCGTTGCGAGAGAATTTTACGATAATATTTTGACCTCAACAAAGATATTGGAATTAATCCAATAGCAGAAGTAATCCAAGGTATAAAAAATTAGCATTATATTTTTAAACCGTCCACTGGAAAATAATAATAATATTAATTTTATTCGCGTTATGTATATGTGAGGACCACAACTAAAAGAAACAATAAGAAACATTGATATAATAAACAGATACTGTCATCCTGATGATTGTCTAGAAGAACAAAAACAAGTTGAAACCCTATTAAAAATATTGCTTGAGTTTATTTGCATAATATAAAATTAATAATTGCAACAGGCCTGTTAAAAGCACGAGCTTATGGTACAAGAAGACTGGAAGAAAGACGAATAAACGAGAATCATAGTCGTCTTGACAATCTAGCGGAAACTAAAATGATAAGATTAAAAAGTAACAAAAAGTTATACGATAGTTTTTCAAAACGAGAAATTTTTAAGTATCTTGGTATGTACTACCACGACAAAGAAAGCCTAGTTAAAACTGTTAGCATGGCAGTGGATGCTGAGTTAATTATTAAATTGTACTTGAATGTAATTTTACCAATGATACGTAAAAAACCAGAATTCGATCCAATTATTGCTAATAAATCTGTAGAGATAATAAAAGATTTTAACAAGGAAATTAATAATTTCAGTGACGATGAGCGAGAAAGGTTTTCTGAAGAAGTAACACAAACAAAGTTGGAAGAAAAGATTGATTCTTATTACGACATAAGTGAAGAAGACGATGTTCCACTTCCAACACTCCAACGCTCTAGACAATTGTCATTACGAAATTATTACAATGAAATTGAAAAAATACTCACGAAACCATAAGAAAAATTAATGTTAAAAGTAGCTTATGTTATTGGTCTTCTCACAACTGAACGAGACAGACTCCGAAAATTAATGTTAATAAATTTCATAGTCGCATACGCAATTATCAGACAGTATCTTGTCCTCAAAAAGTTTACGTTGGACCAAATAAGCTTGGTACTCGGATTTATTGATGAAACAGAAAGAGAATACGGTAATTTGCTAAATGAAACAGATCTGTATGAACGTGAGGTAGAAAACACGTTTGATTCCTATAGTTGGTTAAAGAAAAATGAGGTACTAACAGATATACGATACGATGATACCTCGTCAAATGTTTATGACAAGTACAGAGATTTTATAGCTGATCCTAACAATAATAAGTTCCTTGAGTTTCTTGATTCAATTGTTGGTGCTAGAGTTTTGATATTGTATAAAAATTGTAAGCAAATATGGCATAATGATAAAATAGATCGTCGATTTCAATCATATTTCAAAGGAAATTCCAAAACAAGATGTTGACGCACTAATACAATATTACAAATATTATCATAAAATAAAACTTTGGTGTGTAAAACAATGTTACAAATATTATAGTAAAATACTTCGAGTAATATCATATTTATCACTGCTAATGACTGGCTCTGGTATAATTTCATCATTAAACCCATTTTTATTAATAATATCTGGTGTTGGTGTTTCTCTTGCAACAGCGTGTAAAAAAATTGAGCCTCGACTTGAGAAAAAAAAAATGCTTGTAAAACAGCAAGTATCACTTGTAAAAAATTACTTGATCAGATACGATCTTATTTGCGAGGCGTAAAATATTATATGGACGATTTAATATGCGAGTTTCGTATTATTGACAATATGTTAACAGATATGAGAGTCAGCAGGTATGAAAAAGATTGTCATAAAATATGGTTATGTTAGTAGTAGTAGTAAATGAACTGTTTCTATCTCCGAGACCCCCTTCCCTCGACAAACATATTTTGTCAGATATATGCTAGAAAAGCCTTATCATGTGAAAGTCATTATTTTGAGCTAGAAAAGGCTGCTGACAAAATTTTAATATAGAAGGGTTGGAGGGGGAACGAGTCTCGGAGATAGAAACCTCATTTACTATTACTACTGCTTCTCTCTGGTCCGTATTCATACTTTCGATGTTAAACTTACAAAGTATCCATTTGAGGTCAATTGCCTCCACCATTTTCTGACGATGTACAACGCAACGCTGTTACACTCTTTGGTTAATTCGCATTCCATACTAAGACAGGCAACTCATGAAATCGAATAAATATCGCTAGGACAAAGCACTGAAACATCTGATCGATCCGCCAAGGTGTATAGGCACATTGGCTAGCTCAAATGCGGATTTGGTAAACAGGGTGCTTTGCAAGACACGTATTTTATGTTTTTTGTAAATATTCAAACATGATCCTTCGACTGTCTTGTTTGAAAATGTAGAAAATACCTTCGCTAATTAACTCCCGGAAGGTTTGAAGTAGTTGTATGATCCTATTGAGAGCCAAGCGGTAATTAAGGCATCTTCGCTATCCGAGGTTCCGATATGTGGAATAGGAATTAACATTACACCACAGGTCTGCTCTGCGCTATGATAGCTGTTAACATTACAACATAGGTCTACAATATGCGCCACCTGAGAGCCAAACGGGAAATCCTATGTTCAAATTGTCCTTAGGTTTACCACTGTGGGTAACGTTGTTAGAAGTGGTTGACCTTAAATGGGGTTACTAGACCAACAAGTAGATCATCTTTTTTTCTTCTGACATTACTGGTTAATGTAAGAGAAAATAAGCGGAGATCTACTTGTTGGTCTAATGGGGTTACATGGTAACATTGTTCGCGTTGACCTCAAAATGTAACGATTGGAAGCCAATCGCGTATGACGGCCAAACTGGAAATACTATGTTAAAGTTATCCACAAGTTTTAACGTGTAGATGGCGATTGAGAGCCTCATGGGAAATCCTATGGTAACTTGGGGTTTGTTATAGACCGTTTCCATGTTGAATTTGTTTTTTGGGTTTTTTGGGGTTTTTTTTAGCCGTATGAGAAATGTAATGTTAAAATTTCTGGATATAGCCAAGCTCGACTATGACGTCGTGTAAATGTGTTCTGCGTATCACGTGATACACAAAAATAAAAGTGTAGGATAAGTATAGCAGCATCAGAGAATATATATTAAAAATGGAATTTCGACATACGAAATGGAATTATGTCTGTGAAAGGCAGTATTGGTTTGAGAAATGAAACAAAAGTAAATAAAGAATGTTTTCATTATTATTTGAAAGATGTGTTACAAAAAAATTAAATATAATTCCTCTTCGCATACAACCTCTATTTCGTACAAGAACTCCATTGTGCATTTAAGACCTATCCGAGTGGCAGTTACTGGGAAAGACCAGAGACAGGACTTAATAAACATCTAAATATTTAACGGGTCAGAGCTAAAGTATGATATCAAGTTACTCAGTTCAATAAACTGTATATTAATCTTGGTATTTCTATGTTGTTGTTTCTTTGGGGGGGGGGGTTGTGAGGGGTTTTTAAATATGGGTTAAGTAAGTTACTTTTTATCGTCTACACTTTTAAAATAAATTTATTTATTCATTTATTTATTTATTCCGGACTCCACCCATCTCATTCTTGGATTCGTCCCATTGTCAAGGAGCTAAAACACTTCAAGTTACTAGCACAGCTGGTGATCAATAACACCCCCAATCCCCATGTTTATCGAAACTTTATTGTTTTTGTTATACATAAATGTAAATAGCAAATATCGAACTTGGTTTGGCGCAGGTGTTGCTGGGATAGGATCGAGATTATTAATTTATTTTATCTGATTATAGTGGTAATGTCTATCACTGGATTCTGGTTTTGCACCACATATTAGCTATAAGGATTTATTGCACGACAAATTAAAATCTAATTATAGTGGTGAACATATAACCTTCTTTCTCACCCATACGACAAAGAAACCTACCTGTTTTGCTAACCTGACTTTACTTATCTCAGCCTGGTTATCTCGTTATGGTCTTCTCAGTCATAGTGTCCACGCGCTAGGAACTACTTTTGAAAAGAAGGAACCCTGGTTGTCTTCTGCTGTGCCTGAAGGAGTTGTTATAAAATCAAACAACAACAGATATATAACAAAAAGAAATTCACTCATAAAGCAACTAAAACGTTCACCAACTTTGATAACACACCATGCAAATCATTTTGAGAGAAACAGACACACACACGTACACGAAGTTGAGCTATTTGGTATTATGCTTAAAACTACACACAGTATGACGAATTTTATCCTATCTGTAACTCAGTAAATTTTCAAGTAAGCGTCATTTAATGTAGCTAAAAGTACCTAATTAGTTTTAAATGCTTCGTGGGAAGCGAATCAGGTACTTTTAGCTACATTTAATGACGCTAACCTGAAAATTTACTAAGTTACAGATAGTATAAAATTCGAGATGCTGTTTGGAACAAACTATTAACAGAATACTCTGTTCCAGACACTACATGCAACACATATCACTGGCTACGAAAATCCAAACTCTCTCAATAGCAGTCACAACAACCAGACATGTATTATGTCACACCTGCGTTCTTCAAACTTTGTCAAACACCTCAAATCCACCCCAGCTAAATCAACCATTGTGAAAACAAACAAATGAAAACTCCTGTACTTACTAGTCAGAGTGGTTCATTCATCAGTCCACACGCTTTTCCACAAGAAAATTTCCATATAGCATATCATTGCACTAGTAATACCAACACTTGCCATATTTCCAAGACAGAAAATATAAATTTCCTAGAATATCATGAATCAGAAATCACCTCACAGTAATTGCACACTTCCTTATAGCTATGTACTTAATCGTACCATTGGCTAACATAGAATTTTTCCAAAACTGAAATGATGGAAGTTTAAAGTTATCGTTATAAAATATATTAATTATTCATTACTATTTTTATATGACATCCATCATTAAATGTGATAATACAGTAATTATATCAAAGGGTTTTATGTTTCTATTTTCTCATGCATAGAACTTGTATACTTGGAGTCGACTGGTCACCCCGCTGCCCTCATTAATATAATTGTATTAATGCGCGTTTAAAAATAATAGCACGTGGCTCGAGACGCTTATGATGCAATACTTGCAATACGTAACAATTATAACTTGGGGGTTGGGGTGGGGGCGTTCTTGATTTTTCTTTTTTCCTTTTCTAAGAGCGACATATATAGCTAGATTCTACTTAGATAATTATTCAGATTTTCATAAAAGAGTACAAGACCTGATAACCTTTATACAGAGTGAGAGGTAATAATAATATGTGATTAATACTGTATTTATTAAATCTGCAGGGTTATTTTAACTGGAAAAAATTGGTGAGAAACATAATCTATGTCAGTGTTTGTACCAAGACAAGTAAATCCCAGTCGCGAGGTTACATTATTTGTCTCCCAACTCGACAGAGCCTCGTGGGGAGGCAAATAATGCAACTTCTTGTCTCGGATCAAACCCCAATATCGATTCTATTTAAGTCTGTGAAGATTTTATACCAAGTCATCCATCTGTATATATTTTCATCGACTTGAATGTATTCTGCGTTTTGTCTCTGTGGCACAAAGAAAGTCTCAAACGATGCTAACTATAATCACCTTGTCAGATAGGTTACTCGCTTCTGAGAATCTAAATATTTATTTCTTTATTAGTATTGTTGCCAGATTTCTCCGCACACGAGGATAAATCGTCTGTACGTGTTAATACTTTTAGGCATTCAAAATAGAGAGAGACACAAAAAATTTATAAAGAAGACCGTAATGTCGGCAGTTGACCCAACTATTCCGAGTTTACGTGTGAACAGAAAGATTTCAATATTAGCTACATACATTTATTTAATTTAATCTGTACTTTAACATTGGTATTATTCAAGAAGTCAAAAAAATTTTTCTTTATTTATTAACAATTTTGAGATACTTCTTACTTATATTTTCTTTTGTATTTTAGCAAAATAAAGACATTGAAAAACATAGTTCAGTATCTTGTGAGGCACACAATTCACATTTCTTCAGAGATATCCCACATTCTAGTTTCAACGTGAAACCTCATCTTCGCTAGCCAAGGTTCCGATAGGTTAACCCTATCTACACCTTGGCGGATCGAGCATATATTTTTGTGCTTTGTCTTAGCGACATCAATTGGATTTTATGAGTTGCCTCCCTTAGTATGTAATGCCAACTAACCAATAGCGTGTAACAGGGGTGCATTGTACATCGGCCGAAATTTGTGGAGGCAGTTGATTTCAAAAGGATACTTTTGTAAGTTTAACATCGAAAATATGACTAAGTATCAGAGAGAAGCCATTACAGGTGTATTCGAGTGAAAGATATTTGTAATAACACTAAATGGCAGTGGAAAATTGCGTATTTATGAGTCCATTCAAGTTGTGTGCTCCCCTTGTCTTGATCATGTAGGAACAGGGTTCGAATTTGAACAACTTAATTTGATCGGATGCGGTGACCCCGAAGCGCAGAAATATCTGCTCTAGCCGCCAAGGTGTAGATAGACATAACATATCGGAACCTTGGCTAGCGAAGATGCTGGAAACCTATCAACCGTTGAACTGAACTTTCTTAAAATTATTCTATACCTCTATAGCGTACATGTTAAAAAACATGGTTCAGAATAAGTTCTTTTTCTAGAGGCATAAGAAATACAATAATGCCAAATTTATGTACAAACAACCCAAAATTATTAACTCTTAAATCACCTAAAATTTGTTTAATACAAGAAACCCATTAAAATAACATATGAATACATCGTCTTAGTGTGACATAATATCAAATAATATTTCTGAAATTTGGATTTCTTCAGTAACAAGTCTACTTCAAAATATAACAAACCAAATTTTTTATATAAATGTACGTAGAAAACAAACAGGTCTTTCCAAACGTTGTATTACGACTCTATGGTAATAGAAAAGAGCGAAAACTAACAAGTTTTTTTATTTTAAAAAATCAACAAATAATTTATTTCCCTAGAATACAAAGTAAAAATTTAAAAAGAACCTACAGTATTACAAATTAAATCCCAAATAGTCCAAAATGTTATATCACCAGTCCTAATGAATAAAGTTCTAACTAAATTCCAGTGGTGTTCGAAATAATATCTAGCGCTGAAGGCGTTGATGTGCCTGTAGTCTTGAATGTACTAATGTACCAGTGCCCTGAAGTGCGATGATGTACTAACAGTCCTCCAAATAATCACAGTATTATAATCCAAGGTGTCCTTGTCTGAATTCACTATAATTCCACGTTAATGTTTCTGTCCAAGAATATTATTTAAGAGCACTTTGTATTTCCAGTGTATAAATAATTTGAATAAATACATTCACCCAAATCAAATACTGAACACAACTATACAAATGGTTTCTGATTCAAATGATATCACAGGAGTGGGTAATTTCTCAGGTAAACAAGATTATAAATCCCTCTACTTGACCTAGATCACAATTAGCATTTTCTGGAAAAAATGGAATTTTCCATAGAACATTCCAAGTTGTTTACATTATAAAATCTGTTACTAAAATCATAATAAGAATTTGGTAAACATCAGGTAGGTTATGTATTTTTATAGGGAATAGCTATGTCCTAGAACCAGACCCAATAAATATGTTTACTTGTATTGCTAATGATCCTAATATTTAACCCACACTGCTAGGGAAATATTAACTATCTACCATTTGTTTACAAAATAAAAACATCAGTGTCTCTAGACAGGAACACAGTGAACTTGATTTTGGACAAGGTCAAGTCCAAAATACAGTTAAACATAATACATAATGATGGAGAAAAAAGTAACAAACAATACAAATTAAATATTCATAACAATATATAGCGTCGTATGTTTTCTTGAAAATAAAACTTTTCGTAAGAAATCAGTGTGGACATGTTCCACGATGGAATTATCCCTAAAACTGCAGCTCTTATGTCTATAATACATGTCAATACAGCCAAAACCATTGTAAAAATGTTTCTGTTGTAAATCCAGTGATATAGACAAATATCTTATTCTTTCATTGATGACAAACTACGCTTTTTGAAACTTGCTCAGTGATTGCCTTTTCTGCCTGATAAAGTGAACTATTGTGTTTGAGAAATTACCTCACACACACACACACACACACACACACATACAACTTAATCAACTATTTCCCAGCGATGTATTTCTAAATAGAAAAGAGAAACGGCTAGACTGCCTTGATCTTAGATATTACTATCTTTCGTTGTTTGTTTGTTGTTTTTGTTTTTTCAACATTAGCCTTTAATCACAGTTCTCTGCAGTATATACAGAATTAATTCCAAGTTTTCTGGGGATCTTTTTTGTTATCTGTAAGAATAACAGTACAGTTAAATTTTAAAGCACAACACAATAAGTGCATATAGTCTTGTCTAGTACCAATTGTATTAAACATTGTTTTATAGCCTTGAGTAAAATTCTCTATATTCCTGTCTGGTGGGCAAGAAATAGTATCGGAATTCTCATATCAGGCACGTAATAAACATAATGATAATGCTGGAAATATATCATTAATTAATTTTTTAATTTCGATTTATTTTAAGCTCTCAGCATATGTTGGACTCCATGTGTCAGGGAAGAAGAGTATCGAACATAACAAATAAGTTCAAACTACTGAAACTGGTATTAAAACAAATTTAATTTGACCATTCATGACGTTTTTCCATCTTACTGCTTTGCAAGTGCAATTTACAAATTTTTTTATACTTTTCAGAATGAGTCTCCTATGTTAGATGTGCTTCGTCATATATAATAAAATAAATTGTATTACTGCGTTTGTATTGCATAACGCAGAAGCAGGAAATTACAATAAAATATTCTCCAGAGGGTCATGTACCGTCATGGTCCCAAAAAATCTCAGTTAAGCCCACCATGTCTTTCATCCCATTGGTAGCCTATGCGCTAATGCCGTTATGTGTTTTTGTTTCTAAATATCCTTTAAAAAAAAAATTGTCAGTGAATATTATTTCACCATATTCCAAGCCCTATTACTCGAATGACGCCTTTTTCTTACTGCTTTTTTGTGGGTATCTGATTAACACAATCTTGGATAATGACACCCCACTCCCTTGATCGTTAACTTTTGTACCTCGCGGGGCTCGTTTAAAAAAAAAAACAAAAAAAAAAAACAAGCGAGAAAGTAAATCTATATAACCAAGTCAGACGCGAATCATGACTAAGTGGACGTTTCCATGTCTATTACTAATAAACTGTATGATTTTATCCAATATTTCGTCCCATAAACGTTTGAATCAGGACTTAACACTATGGAAATGTGTGCAGGTTTAAATTAAATGGTTCTAATATCTGTTTCAGTAATTTGAACTTGCTTCTGTGGTCCTGAGCTTTTCTCCCCTGTTTGATATGGAATATGGAGCCCAAAATGTGCGGAGAGCTGAACATAAAATGAAA
The DNA here is from genome assembly GCA_016617855.1 of Megalonaias nervosa. Lineage (NCBI taxonomy): Eukaryota > Metazoa > Mollusca > Bivalvia > Unionida > Unionidae > Megalonaias > Megalonaias nervosa. The sequence goes on along the minus strand of JAECUM010094253.1, from coordinate 23,204 downwards.
TTAAACAACAAATTAATAATGTGTATCCAATCATGAACACCAGCTAAGTAGTAATGGATGTAAGTTTCCCCCTGGGCCTATGATTATTAGACAGTCAAATCAATTAACCAATAATTTTTGTAACGATTATTACGACGACGACAGTAGTGTAAAAAAATGGGGGTTGGGGGTTGGATCATGTATACAGAGATAGGGGTTTCGGACCATGTATACAGAAATTGGTGTTTTGGACCAAACGTGGTAAATCCATAGTAAAATGGGGGTTCTGGACCTGGTATACAGAAATGGTGGTTTTAGACCAAACGTATTATATGTTTATTAGTATTAATAATGGATGATAAAACGTTTCCAGAGATGCCAGGTTTTCCTCCAGGACCATGCACAGAAGTGTCGCCAGAGTTGCCTGAGGTGATGGGTGATGATTAGGGCTGTCATCGGGTACTCGGGTAACCGGGTACCTGACCGTATTGAAAAACCCGGGTATTGAAACGTAAACGCGGGTACCCGTAAAAAAAAATAAAATCGCCACACTCGCCAACCACTTCAAACAGGTGTGGACAGCTATGGCTTTAATTAGAAACCAGATCCCTGCTTAATATAAATAAACAATACATCAGAGCGTCTGTTTGGATTAATAAAATTCATTGGCATTGTGCAACAGGACAAACCGTTATCCCCGAGGCATTATATACCAAGGTTAAAACATAGCATTGTTCTACAGGTAATAAACCTCTTTGTAGACGATAACTATTGAATGTGGGTGCTAAATGATCAGTACATTGCGTGCTCTTTTAATGAAATCCAGATGTATACCTTTGATTTCCGAACACACATGTCAAAGAAATCCCACAATTTATATTATGAACAATTATCACCTAGACACCTTGAAATCTTCGTAATGCCTCAAAGTAATCTTTGAGCAGCTCGTTGTTTTTCTAGTTGACTAGCTCTGCTAATTTTGAAAGTTAGCCATCATACATATACCGATAATTCCAAAATAATAACACTTCTGCGACTGCGTGGTCACGTGGTATAACTGGGGCATAATAACCCCATTTGTTATTGTCATAAAAATAAAAACATTTAGAAACATTATATTATCTAGTTTGAATTATTACTATTGTGTAGTGAATTCAGTTTGTGGTCTCCTCACTCTCACACACACACAGTCACACACACACAAAGACGGTTTTAACGCATTACTCTTGACATGTGGTAAAGCTGCTTTACACGCATGCGTGGGTAATTCAAATCTGCGGTCAAAAGCCGATGAATAAACGTGGTCTGTTCAAACAAGGACTTATACTTTAAAAAAAGGTGAGTGTTCTAAACGATTTAAAGCGGCTGATCACAGTGATCATTAAAAGTTGGAATATACCTACCATCTGTGTACAAAGGTCATTCTAAATAAATTTATTAATTAATAGCGTGCGGTCAGATCATTCACATCGGTGTGGACGCATCAGACCGAGTAGTGCATTACACAGTTAGCCTCTATCGCCATACAAAATATTAAAGAAATGGGGATAACAATTAGTTGGTCTACGGTTGTACATGTCATTCATGTGCTAACGGGTACCCGGGTACCCGTTAAATTTCGCAACGGGTACCCGGGTTGGTTGTTCGTGATTTTTGACAGCCCTAGTGATGATGCTGATATTTATTAAGTTTGATTACGTGTTTAAACGTATTATTGAGGTGATGGGACTTCCAGAGCATGCAGCGAAGTGTAAACCAGTCTCTGGTAAAATCATGTCAGCAGCGTACGATACAATTATTTCGGATGCGATAACGCATGCAACTGCGTCTAGCGTCTCAGGGACGCGGGAGACAAGGTCTCCAACGCTGCCATCGGAATCCAAGAGTTAAATTTGTCAGGATAACCAAACCATTCAAAGATAAACAATTTTACATTTGGTCGAGATGGCTTTTTCAATCCTGAACATGTCCTGGCTGGTTTTCTTGTAACTCGTGCTCGTATAAAGAACCTTCGATGAGCCCTTCTAATGCATCCTTAATCGTGTACGTGACAGGCATCGTTTTATTTATCTTATCAACCACATCTTGTATTTAATATATAGTACAGAACGCCTTCTGCAGTTATTCTTCAGTAACAAATAACATTACATGACAGCAGCGGTAAAAACACGGGATTGAAATTATCAGAGTTGAAAATGGCTTCATTTCAATTTACAAATCCGGACAAATTTGACTTTTCGAGACCTGAAACTTGGGAAGAGTGGTTTCAGCGCTTTGAACGCTTTCGTCAAGCGTCTGGACTTAGTGAAAAAGAGGAAGAAATTCAAGTATATACCTTGATTTATTCCATGGGAAGTGAGGCTGATGACATGTTGTCTTCGTTCTACCTGACAGAGGAAGATCAAAAGAAGTGGAAGCCCGTGACAGATAGATTCGTGCGATATTTCATTCCAAAGAGGAATGTAATTTTTGAAAGGGCAAAATTTAATCAAAGAAAACAGGAAGAGGCAGAAACAGTGGACAGTTTTGTTACAGCTATCTATGTGTTAGCAGATAATTGTAATTTCGGGCCACTACATGATGAAATGATCAGAGATCAACTTGTAGTTAGACTGCGAGATTCAAAACTGTCGGAAAAATTGCAGTTAGATGCAAATCTAACTCAAGCGTCTGCCGTTAGTTAAGATCGAAAAAATGAGGCTGTGAAAATGCAACAATCAACTATACGAGCAACTGGAAAACGAATGACTGAAATGGACGCAGTAAATCGTCTTCACTGAAATACGGGAAGCAGAAACATAAAATCCCAAAAGTTCAACAGAATAATGGCAGCAGAAAAGGATGCATGAGATGTAGAAACAAAGTTAATCACTCTCGGGACCAATGTCCAGCAAAAGAAGCAAAATGCCACAAGTGTAAGAAAAAGGGACACTATGCAAAATGCTGTGTGTCAAAATCAGCAGTTCGCTCAATAGAATCGAGAGCGGAACCTGGATTTCTAGGAACTATTAGCACAAAGACGGGTCAGCCGTGGATAACGCGTGTGAGATTGAACAACGCTTCACTTTAATTCAAGATTGATACTGGAGCTGATGTGACTGTAATTCCTGAGAGGGATTTACGAAAAATCGGAGACCAAAAACTATCAAAGTCTGATCGAAAACTGTATGGACCTGGAAACTCTGAACATAAAGTGCTGCGAAAATTTACATGTGCACTGGAATCGAACAATGCGTTTAGTGTACAAGACATATTTGTTGTAAAGGGACTGAATCAGGCACTCCTGGGCAGGCCCACGATTCAGGCTCTCAAGATTATTGAACAGGTAAATATATCCTCAGTAAACGCCTCAGATAAAAACTCACAAAATGCCAGCAAAATTCACGATAAATCCATAAATTTAGATAAAGATTATAGCGAGAAATTCCCAAATTTGTTTAAAGGTCTAGGGAAAACAAAATGGTTCTATAACATAACTCTGGACAAAAATGCCAAACCTTATGCCTTATCTACCCCAAGAAAGGTTCCTATCCCTTTATTGAATAAAGTTCAAGAGGAGTTGGATAGAATGGAAAAAAATGGGTGTTATTTCAAAAGTAGATGAGCCCACTGAGTGGTGCGCGGCATTGGTTGTCGTTCCGAAACCAAACGGTACGGTAAGAATTTACGCGGATCTAACTAAACCGAATGAATCAGTTAAAAGATAGAACCACCCACTACCATCAGTTGAAGAATCCCTTGCAAAACTAGCAGGTGCAAAGTTTTTCACCAAACTTGATGCAAACTCAGGCTTTGGCAGATAAACCTGTCAGAGGATTCACGCCGCCTTACAACTTTCATTACTCCTTTTGGTAGGTTTTATTTCAATTGCCTCCATTCGGAATCAGTTCCGCACCTGAATTTTTTCAGAAAAGGATGTCAGAAACTCTGGAGCGACATGGGGGAACACTCTGTCACATGGACGATGTTCTTGTTTTTGGGGAAACGCAGAAACAGCAAGACGAAAGACTAGAAATTGTCATGAAATCAATTCGAAAGGCCGGCGTAACTTTGAACGCTGAAAAGTCTGAATTTTCGAGACCGTCCATTAGGTTTCTTGGGCATGTTGTTGACGAAAATGGTTGCCGACCTGATCCGGAAAAAGTCAAAGCTATAACTGAAATGGAAACATCGAAATGCGTAACAGAGATACGACGATTTCTCCGTATGGCAAACCAACTTGGCAAATTTAGTCCAGATTTGGCAAAAAAAATCAAACCCATTACGTTAGCTTTCGAAAGGTAAAACCTCGTGGACTTGGAGTCCAGATCAAGCTTTTAGAAATATCAAGCAAGAAATGATATCTTCACCAACTTTAGCACATTATGATCCAGATAGAGAAATAGTTGTATCCGCAGATGCATCTTCATTTGGACTAGGTGCTGTGCTACAGCAGAAGCACGGTAGCAATCTGAGACCGGTGGTGTTCGCATCGCGAGGTATGTCAGAAACTGCTCAAATAGAAAAGGAAGCCCTTGAAATCACTTGGGCATGCGAACGCTTCAGTAGCTATTTAATTGGGTCACAATTCAAACTTGAAACTGACCATAAGCCATTAGTACCACTAATGAGCACAAACATCTTGGGAGATTTACCCCCTAGAATTCAAAGCTTTAGAATGCATTTGATGAGATTCAACTTTTGTATTGTTCATGTTGCTGGCAAAAATCTATTAACTGCTGATGCCCTATCCAGAGCACCTTTAAGTTATCACTCTGAGAGTGACAGAGAACTTCAGGCTGAAACTAACGCCTATGTTGATTTTCGTAGTTAATAATTCGCCCGCATCAAATACTCGACTTGAACAAATAAAGTCTGAATATCGAAATGATTCGATTTGCAAACAACTTGTACAATTCTGTGAAAAGGGGTAGCCAGAGAAATCCGCTATTGACGGAAAACGTCAATCATACTGGGCAGATAGAAGTGAATTTATAGTTCAAAATGGTCTTTTAATGAAATGTACACGCCTGGTCGTACCAGAATCATTTCAGAAAGAAATCTTAGAGAGAATTCACGATGGTCACCAAGGCATAGTTAAATGCCGAGAACGTGCCAAAACGTCATTTTGGTGTAAAGGACTACGCACTCAGCTAGAACACTTGGTAAAGTCTTGCCAAAACTGCATCGAAAACTCAAGAGATCAAGCTGAATCAATGATACGAAATGAATTTCCAAGTCGACCTTGGCAATGAGTCGCTTCAGACTTGTTTGAACTGAATGGTCAAACATATCTCTTGGTGACTGATTATTTTTCACGATACATCGAAATAGCAAAATAGCGAGGCACAGGTTCAAAAGCAATTGTCAATCATCTCAAATCAATCTTTGCGCGACGCGGTATACCAGAAGTATTAGTTTCAGATAATGGTCCGCAATACACATTCGCAGTACTCAAATTACGGATTCAGGCATATTACAAGTAGTCCAAAATATCCACAGAGCAATGGTCTCGCCGAAAGAGCTGTTCAAACAATTAAAAGAATTCTTAAAAAAGCAAACGATCCTTATATAGCTCTTTTGACGTATCGCGTAACACCATTACCGAATGGATACAGCCCTGCCAAATTATTATGGGAAGAAAATTACAAACTACGTTGCAAATGGCACCAAAAAATTACAACCGAAATGGCCGGATTTAATGAAACTGAAGAAATCGGAAAACTATCAAAGACAAACTCAAAAGAGAAATTATTATCATCGACATCGCGCCCGAAATATGAAAAAACTTCAGGTAGGGAATAAAGTATGGATTAAAGATCATTTTTCTTCAGGCATTGTTAAATCTGAGGCATCTACACCGCGTTCATACATGGTGATAACTGACGAGGGTGAGATACGGAGTAATTGGAGAAATTTAATTCCCATGCCCACCACACTATCGGAGCCTCTCAAAGTGACTATTTCAAACCTTGATGTTTTGTCTGACTCAGATGAAAGCAGAGCAGTGTCAACCAGTCAAAACGGATATTTCACACGTTCGGGAGGAATGTCAAAACCACCTGAGAGGCTGAACTTGTAAAAATGAAGCTTAGGTAGCTTGTTTAGAAATGCGGTCATCAGATCACTTTTAGTTTAAATGTTAACTTTCTCAGGACGGGAGATGTAGTGTAAGCCTTAATCTAATTAGCATTGAAATATCACTTGACAGCATCATGCAAATCTCACGACTAGAAGCTTTGGGAGCTCGACGTGCAGAAAATCCCTCACTGTATGTGCCATTACGTCCGAAAGCAAATTTGGCTCTGAAATTAGCTCCACTAACGTTAACATCATTAACGACAGCAGCCGCAGGAAGCATATCTACAGTGGAAGCAAATTCAGTGCTCGTCGCAGCACCAGTTTTCGTGTCCCTAAACCACCACATGTCGGTAGCACACGGTCGCATGTAATCATCGCTGAACATAATTAAATTAAGCAAAGTGCTGGCATGTGATTAATTTCCTCAACGGTTTGATTGTGCAGCTGGTACTACGCTGACTTGAACAGCTACCATCCATTGTTTTGCAGCGTGATCTGAGCTTTGGAGGCATAATCTGCTGCAGGGACTGCGTTTGTCTGTATTTTTCCTCTGACTTACAGGAAAGCCTTTTGTGGAAGCAAGCATACATCTTCATCAAGCGTCTCAATTTTTCGGTGAGTGCAAGCATTGAAATTAGCAATATTGGTATCCAGGTGTTCGACATACTCGTATTCCATCGTGAAATCGTCGAGGGGAGTATCATCGTTCATCCTAAGGTAATCGGGTGTAAATCTGGAGTACATAGTTTTTATATACTATGGTAGTGTGATAATTATCACATCGGTGATTAAAAATCACACCGGCACCAACAACTACCACAGTTTTTTTTAATCCATATCTTGACATCATGTTATGAAGAGTAGCGTTAACTGTACACTAGGCACAACGTATACTTTTATTCCAAATCCTGTAAAATCTTTCCAGACCTTGCATTAAGAACGGCTGTAGTCATCTAAAGAGCATGCTTTGCCTGCGATGCCAGTGGAGTCTGATGCGACGTAGGCGCCTGAGGCATGACTTTACTACCAAGTTTTGGACCTACTGTGGATGCTACTCCGGTGGCCCCAGCTTCAGCGGCTTTAAGAGCAACGGGTGCAGCTTTAGAGGAAAGACAAGGAAGTACTGATCGAATCGATGAAAATAACGTGGGTAAAAATCACACCCAATATTTTACGGTGTGATCGTTTCATGTTTTATACCTTTAACAGCTACTGTTTTATGTGGCCAATGACGCTTTAAGATGCGGCCTTCCGCCGTACACGCATGTAATACATGATTCTCTCATTCTTGTTATCCACGGTGTTTCCGGACTGATCCGTGAGCCACATGGTGATTTCCGATATCGCGCACGTGTTAACGATGGGATAATAATGAAAGAATTAGGTCGGATTTTCATTAGCGATCCTCGTGGCACATTAATCGCCGTGGAATAAATCACGTTGGAGGCTGAACATACCGAAGAGAGTGACCCCAAGGCGATCGAGCATTTGATGAGTAAACTGTTCACGTCTGTCATTTTCACAGGTAAAATCTCCTTTGTATACCCCATTTCCTGATAAAACGGTACTTGTGATAAAACCAAGGATAGAACCAATAGAATTTGGAATATCAAATCCTACACGATAACCACTAGATAACGTGATTTTAGTGCGCAGCGTGGAATAATTAGGTTCGATTTTGATGGTTGCAGTGGTGTATCCGTTAGCTGTGATCAACCTGGAAATGCCCGTGGCGATGTCGGTAATGTTACTTCCATCTGGTGAGATAGTGATCGTCTGACGTTGTGCACTTGCCCAGTACGAAAACTGAATGTTTTTCGCGGTAACGATAAAAAGCTGTTCCATATTTCAGCAGAAATCAACGCGATCTCGTTTGATGCGTTTTGATATAATTCAAGAGGTGGACCGTATCTCACAGTGGAACTTACCGAAGCAAGAATCAAATAACAGCGTGATATCATCGAGAGGCATCTTCTTATTTTAGTTTGATGACACTGTTATCCGATGAATCAGTTGCATTTCCACTGTTACCCGATGAATCGATTAGGCTGTTACCCGATTAAACGGTTTTCAACTGATTAAATTCTCGCACAAAAGCTGGTACTGGTATCTCGCGAGCAGAGCACAATCCAGAAGATGATTTAAAAGTTCCACCATCACGATTATCGATTTCAATACCAGCATTACCTGCTTGTTTTAGAAGCGATCAGTAATTTTAACCGTTCCACGATCTCGACCTGGTTCTGGTAGTAGCGAACACCAAATACGGTCTTCTTTGTTCCAAGCAACTTCTCGATTTCTTGCTCCAGATCCTCCAGATCCTACAGCTCCTCAAGCTTCTTACTAATCTTATCAACACGTGATCTACCTGTGGAGTTTTTGGGTCGACTTAAAAACAAAAACAACCTTAGGCTCACGTGTGAAAGGGGTAGTTTGTCGTGCACCTGGTGCAAGCAGCGCCCTTATGGTTTCTTGAGGTGTTGTGGCTCCAGATGGGGTTTTTAAAAGGAGGGTAACAGGCGGTAATGGTGGTTTGCTTTAACCTTTTTCTTTTTCGCCTGCAACTTTGTCTCTGGCAGCGGAGTTGCTTGTGGTTGTGATACCGAGAGCGAAACGCCTGCTGACTCATTTTTATCATCAACACATTTTCTGAGCACGTCCTTGCGCTGGCGTTTACTAGTGATCTTCTCAAACGACATGTCGTTATACCGACGGAATTACATAAAAATCTTCGTTGGCACTGGAAACCTCGTTTTCTGAGCTTCGGACAGGGACATATGGAATGTAAAATTCGTCAAAGCCCTTTCTGTATCTTTCTGGCACAGTTTCTGCATCACGATGAAACGTCATGAAATCATGTTTAGAACCAAACGTAGCTGCGACTTAACAGTCTTTAAATTCTTTAGCAGTGATGCCGCTGCATTGGTCTCGCGTGATCGCGTCGATGTCCCGCTTTTAAGTGTTACGCCTGATATATTTCGGCACATAGTAGTACGACTGCGTCAAGTAAATACTATTGCAGTGTTTATTTCGTGACAACGAAAACTACTCGCAAATTTAGTCATGTTATTGCGGTCTAATTTAAAGTCGTCAAACAGCGACTTCTGAGATCTACCGCTGAACGAGAGCTGCAAACACACACGGCTATTAAACTTGATGTTTGTTTTAACGTTCATTTCACGCAGGCAGAGCAGGAAAAAACAGTGGACGTCTGGCTCTGATCAAAATCAGTCATCGTTTCTCGCAACGATGATTATATTGCGATCATCGACATCGTCCGGTCGTTTATCCAACAACTGGCGCAGAAGGATGAGTTCAACCTAATATTAAACTGTCAGCTACTATTATAAACTTTGGTCTGATATAAAAAAAATATTTATAATGTTTGAAATCATTAAAATGTTAGAAACTGCAGGATTTTCTATTATAAGTAAAATGATAATGTATGCTACAAATTCTCAACCTTGAAGAGAAAGAAGAATAATACGCATCTTTATTATTGTTCTTCTGAAATATGTATATTTATTTATGCTTAAAGTGGCTAGCTATGACTGTAAGATTATTGTGGATTTAATAAATAAATAAATCGTGAATGTTAGATTTAAAAAAATAAAACGATATGTATCATGAATTAAAATGTATGATAACATTGAATCTGTGATCTTATGTAATTGACATAATAAGTATTATCAAATTACAAAATTATGAAATGTTGATTAAGTTTTGCTTTTGAATGAGATGATTTTTTTTAATAATGCACAAATAGTACAATTTTTAATTCCTCAGAATTAAAAAAAAAATAATAATAATAATGTCCAAGACAATTTTGGATGTAACAAACACGGATTTAGGGAATTTTTCATAAAATATTTATCTTCAAATATGTGTTACATAAAATATCAATATTAAATAGAAGGATAAAGGATATATTTATTTTGACTATTTGAATGAGTTTCAAAGTCATATATGTAATCTGGGTCAACGTCACTTTGAATGGAGATGTCCGGATTTAAAGTGTTAGCATACTTCGATATGGTTATTGGTTTAATTTTCCGAGTTCCGTTTGTTAACACTGCTGAAAGCCTGCTTTTTCGAGTACGAGCATCTTCATGCTGCGTTTGTCAGTAAGATTCTCCCGTGGAAACTTTGCAAGTTCTGAGCGTTAGTTACATTTAAGTATGGAAATTAAAAATTAAACTCTTTCAGAATGATATGGATATGACATACTGATGGATATGAATTGTGTAATATAGATAGACTCGAGTCCTTCAAGTCCTACATTTTTTTTAATTTTTTTTTTGTTATAGCACAGGAGTCTGCAGTTTTATCAATAAAGCACGACGAAATTTCTGACAACATGAAATCACCTTACCGGTATTATAAATTAATTTATAATACTGTTAAGGTGATTTCATGTCAGAAATTTCGTCGTGCTTTATTGATAAAACTGCAGATTCCTGTGGTTATAGCAACAGGATGATTTTTTTCATGATTTAGAATCAGTAAAAATGAATGTTTTATGCATAATTTGAGTGTGCTGAATTAAAAAAAAATGAGCTCATCTTCATGATATCTTTTCATATAAAGTTTTTGATATAGGTATTTGTAACGTTTTTGTAAAATGTTGACCTCATGTTATTTCAAGCAGAAATTTGCATATTTCTTATGGTGATATAGAAACGCTGGGTGAACATTCAGCTATAATAATAAATAGACTTTTAATATATTCCAGGTTATGTTCTGAAGTCATTTTGTGCCTTTTTATCAAGTGCTCCTCCCGTTTGCATCAAATACAGTACTACATTCTTGAGTCATAGACATGTTTAAATTATATGTTGTCATACCTGTCAACTTTTCAAAAGCTAAAAGTAGGGAGATTGAATAAAAAAATAGGGAGGCTTGTTTTCATTGTATATTGACCGATCTTCTGGGTCTAATATGCGTGAAATTCTCAAAGGTTGCTCCTTTTCTCCCTGTGACGTGCCTTATTTTCCCACAGGATGTGCCATCTTTTCATATTCTGGTCAGCTGTGGCCAAACCGCACAATAGCTAACGGTTAGTCTTAATTGAACAAACAAGAAAGCCAATGTGACTAATAAAACATTTAATCCTTATCACTGCAGTTATCTTGTGAAAAGGACTGACCCACCAACATTGTTCAAAGAAACCATGTTCAACAATGTGTTATGCAAGCACCAGCTATTGATTAGCAAATAAACCATGCCCTATTTTGTTGTAACTAGTGGTGCAGTCTTAAGCTACCATACATGTGGCAACTTTTATATCCCAACTTATTTCCTTATTCTCAACTCAAAAGGTATTTAACATTGTTGACTAAATAACGTTGTTATTCTAAATTAGTGTTTTGAGAGCACTTAAACTGCATGGTATGTTTCTTTGCTCCTTTTTAATATAATGATTTAATTAACATTTGTAGATATGGTACAGTAGTGCCAGGTGTTCACTTGTATAAGTTTCTTTGGCGGGAATGGAGATGCTACAGCATTCACTGAGATCATTCTTGGGGTTGAAACTAATTGCTAAAAATTATATTGTTGTGGTTTATTTTTTATTTTAGTATTGTTGTAGGGTTAAAAAAAAATCATAATTGACGTGAATAATGTTTAAACTTGACATTCTATTTACTGAAGAAAAAATTCTTTGTGGTGTGACAATTATTTTGTCACAACAATATTCACAGGTAATAAAATAGAACATGACTTCTGTGGATTGCTTGAGATATATCTATGTAGGATTTTTTTTAATGAGAAATGAAAATCATTAGACATAATGTAATAATTGGGAGTTGCAAAAATCAGGAGATATCATGAAATCTGGAGGGAGGCATGGAATGACCCCAAAAATTTGGAGTTTTTTTTTCTCCTGGTGTGAGAGTTGACATGTATATGTTGCTCTTACAATTTAATCTTTTATGCATAATTTTTGTTTCCTGAATTCAAAATTGAACTCATGATATCTTTCCAAATAAATTCACAGCATGCATTCAAACACATTTTAATACTGACATTTGGTCACATTTTGCAAAATCTTGAAGTCATGGTTATTTGAGGCTGAAATTTGCATATTTCTTACATATGGTAATATAGAAATTTTTTGTGAACATTCAGCTTTAATTCATTTTTCATGTTTCAGGTACTTCTTAAGCTTTTTTTGTGCCTTTGTAAACTGTCACCCCCCTTTTTTTGTATGAAATAAAATAATGAGTCATACACGTTGAAATCATATTTTACTCTTAAAACTAATAGTGCATAATCATTACAATGTTTTTGTGCATATATATGTTGATCTCAAATCACAATTTAGTAAACAACAATTGCCAGTTTAGAATTTAATTATGATGAGATAGTTTTGGTGGTCATATCTTTAAAATTAATGGCGAAAAATAAACAGTCAAATAACTTACATTGAGTGCTTCCACAATTCTACAAAGGATGTCAGTCATATGGACAAATGCCTCATTCACTTTTTCATATTGTACAGGTTTTCCACTAATTTATTATTACAGTAAATCTGCGTTTCTTTGGTGTAAATTGTTTATGTTGCAACATTACATTTTGGATGTCAAAACTGTTTTTATATTTTCTTAATTCTGACCAATTTTGAGCAATATTATACAGTTCATGAGGTAGTATTGTGAGATAGAGAGAGAGTGCGAGAGAAGGAACTGGCATTGAATTCTCACAAAATATGTATGATTATTTTTTTTAAGAATAAAGTGATATGGTACAGATTGATTGCTTGTTCTTTATAATGTCAATATTCAGAATAGATTGATATGCCATGAATTGGTTTTCTTTTCTTCAGATTTATTTAAATTTTACCTATTTCGCCTAAACTAAATATGGAAATTTTAAATTAAATAGGCATACAAATGCCTCTAGATATCACCTGTCATTTGTAAATATAAAAACCAAGTCTAGCCTCAAAAACACATTACAGACCAAAAATTGTACCAAAATTTTGTAATACATTTAGTATAATGAATGAAAACATGTTTGTATAATCTGATTCCTTGGTGTAAATGTCTACTGTGTCATAAAATTAAGTTTTTGTGTGTTTTTGAACTCAGTTTAATCCGTATTCTTGCCATTGTTTACATTTTTTACATACCCACATGCCCGAGAGAGTTACTTTTCTTGCTAGCATGGGTGACTTATTAAAAGACATAATTTGGAGGTTTTCCACAAATATTCTTAAACATTGTAGCATTATGTTTTGTAAAATGATTTCCAAAGTATTTAATAAGTAGTTGTATGGCAGTGTATATACTGATTTATTTTTTACTGCATTTTGAAAAATTTCTTTTATTTCCACTGTATATGTTGTACAAAAGGCCCAATGTCATATACGCTAAATATAGACAGTTGACTTCTAAACTTTGAATACATTTGGATGTAATAATGTCGGCTTTTTACACATGAAAGCGGAGTAAGTACCAGGGGTAATGAACGTGCCATTTTGAGAAAATGTAAATATTGACTGCAAGCACCCTCTGGCATCCCAGGTTGCTACTACAATGTAAGATGCCTCCCGAGATATTTGTATTTTGGGGGTCGTGACTCCAGAAACACAAATACTAGGGAAGGTGTCTTAGTTACATTGTAGTATCCTGCATTTACCACAGAGTTGGTTTGACTAGCAACAGGGGTTGATTGTTTTCATAATTTTAGAATAAATAAAAATGGAATGTTTTCTGCATAATTTGAGTGTGCAGAATTAAGAAATTAGATCATTTTCATGGTATCTTTCCAATAAATTCATAGCAAGCATTCAAACATGCACCGTTCACCATTTCTATATTGTAAATTGTGGCTGTTACAACTTTAAATTATGGATCTCCCCAATTGGAGACATGTTCTTAATAATTCTCACCAATTTTGAGCAATATTATACAGTTCATGAAGTAGTGTTAATTGTGAACTGAGAGAATTTCTCAATCATACAATATGCAACTGGATCATGTCTGTAAAAATGTATTTAATGTTGTGAACCAAGTTAAATAGTCTTTTAAAAACAAGTAACACAATCAACTCAAGCCAGTGTAAACATGGCTCGAAATTAGCGTTAGCAGTAAACGTCCTGTCAGACTAGTAGTTTTCAGGATTTAAATAGTCCAGTGGCTAGTAAAGTTAAAGTTTCACCAGTCAGTGTTTATTTATGCTATCATATGTAATTTTTAAAAATCTGCACGATTGGACGATATCCATCTTCTCTTGAAGCAAATTGTTTAAATCCCTGGCAGACAATATCTGTGTTCTTTTGGAGTTAATTTTGTAAATCCCAGATGGATGAAATCCATGTTCTTTTGGAGCTAATTGTGTAAATCATTGATGGATGATATCCATGTTCTTATTGAGATAATTACGTAAATTCCTGATGGACAATATCCATTTTCTTTTGGAGCAAATTGTGTAAATCCCTGATGGACTATATCAGTGTTCTTTTGGAGTTTATTGTGTAAATCCCTAATGGACAATATCCATGTTTGTTTGGAGAAAATGGTGTAACGTTGTGACATGATATCCATGTTCTGTTAAAGCTAATTGTGTAAATCCCTAACGGACAATATCCATGTCCTTTTGGTGCTAATTGTGTAAATTCCTGATGGCTGATATCCATATTCTCTTGGAGCTAATTGTGTAAATCCCTGACAGATGATACCCAAGTTCTCTAATTGTGTAAACCCCTGATGGACAATATCCATGTTCTTTTGGAGCTAATTGTGTAAATCCCTGGCAGACAATATCTGTATTCTTTTAGAGTTAATTGTGTAAATCCTTGATGGACACAATCCATGTTCTCTTGGAGTTAATTGTGTAAGTCCCTAATGGACGATATCTGTATTCTCTTGGAGCCAACTGTGTCAATCCCTGATGGACACATGCAACCTCCCAGTCTCCCTGCAGTTACATCCATATAGAGAGTGTGCCTTCTGCTCCATGAGTAACTGAAGAATTCACAGGATTAGACACCAATCCCTTTGTCAAGGGAAGACCACTGTAACTGCCACCTGGGTGGGCAGATAACTTTTAACTTTTTAGCTAAAATGGTTTAATCTGGGAGGGCTGGATTTGCGAATTAGTAGTAGTTCTAATGTATTGTGATTGGGTAAGTATCATCAAAGAAATGTGTTTTACTAGAAAACTTTTATCTCTACTCTGATGACACCCAAATATACAAATCTAGCCACCCAACTGAAGTTGAAGCTACCATCCAAGGTGTAGAGAGGTGCATTTCCGATGTGAAATCATGGATGACATGTAACAAGCTGCAGATGAATGATGATAAAACTGAAGCCATTCTGATTACAGCACAAAGACTTTCTCCTTCACATCCTTTACCTCAAACAATAAATATCAGCAACACCAACATCAAATTCACACAGTCAATACGAAACCTAGATGTTACTTTTGACAGTACTCTCTCATTGCATTAACATGTTATGAACAAATGCAAGGCTGCATATCTTGAGCTGAGACGCATCAGCTCCATTCGCAAGTATCTTTCAGTTGATGCTACTAAAACACTTGTGTGTTCCTTAGTACTTTCAAGACTGGACTATTGTAACTCAATTCTGTCTGGTTCATCTCAATATCTACTCCAGAAACTTCAAAAAGTTCAAAACACAGCTTCTCGGATCATCCTTAGAGTACCACGATCAGAGCACGCCTCTCCCCTGCTCTGTACCCTACACTGGCTATCCATACGATCCAGAATTAAACACAAAATTTGTTTTCTGTGCTACGTTTCACTGATGGGCTCCAGTCCAACATACCTATCTGACCTCACCCATGTGTACACACCTGCAAGATGCTTACGCTCCTCTTCTGACACTCGTATTCTCATTATTCCACTATGAAGATGAAATCATATGGACAACACTCTTTTGCATACCAGGGCCCAGCAACGTGGAATGAATTGCCCACTGAACTTAGACACAAAGACAGTGATCTCATTCAAGAGCACTCTTAAAACTCACTTATTTAACTGCAAGAACAGACTTAAAGACCTAATAATGTTTCCTTACCTTAAATATTTTCAGCATGTTTTCTGTTTTCTAATTTCATGGTGTTTGTTTTTCTTTTTGTAATCATATCATTATATATGTTTTTAAGTGTTATCAAATGTTGTAAAGCGCTTAGAGCTTCTAAAGATTTATTTAGGCACTATACATAGTCATCATTATTATTATTATTTATTATTGCTCTCCAAATGGATAGCTATATCATCATGGGGTTTTCACTAGTAGACTTATGATACCTAGTGGGTCCTAAATGAAACTGGTGCCAGTCGGCCCTGGGTGGCCGAGTGGTCTAAGGCACACACCTTTGTAGATCACTCTAACATCTCACTTCTGTCCATGTGAATTTGAGTCTGAGCTCGATCAGCTTGGGTATGTGAGAAAGCTTTCCAGTAGGTTCCCCATGGTTTGCTGGTTCATTTCCTGGATTTCCCAGGTTCTTCCTCCACCAGATATAATGGCTGCCATGTATCATGTGCTGAAAAATGATGTTAAACCCCAGAAAACCCAACTGTATGTTCAATATGGCTGTGATGATGACGTCTTAAAAACTTGATGGCACTATTCTTCCTGAATTGATTATAATTTTGACGGATTTTTTACTAAGTCCCAAATTAAGATGGTATGGTAGTACTAAATATCCATTATGGTTGCTTTGTGACTGTTTCAAAAATTTTCTTGTCACTGCTCCCCCAGAATGGATGATCATTATGATATGGGGTTTTCACCAAAAGTCTTCTAATGATGTCAGCTTTGTCCTAAATGAAGATGGTGCCAAACTGACATCTAATGTGTGTACAGCTAATTTGAAAATCATGTTATCACTGAAGAATATCTGATGGTCTAAACACTATAGAATTAAAACGAAGAATTTTTTTGCCCAGTAGTGCATCATTTCCTTGAAGGGAAGTTCTGATCCTAGAGTCCTGTAATTTTCAAGGTATTAAAATAATGTCCACAGGAATCTCAAGTGGTTTAGGGTCCAGTATTTGGCTGTTTTGGGGGGTGGGGGATGACTATTCATAGGCTAGAATCTGAATGGAACACTGTACAAGACTATGAAGATTCCCAATCTGTGCTAGACTGATTCCAGTATTATAGTATATTCTGGGTTGATACCAGCTCAAATAGACTATGCTAGGCTGATTCCAGCCTTATAACATATTCTGGGCCGATCTCAGCTCAAGTAAAATCTATGCTTGGTTGATCCCAGCATTTAAGTGTATTCTGGGTTGATCCCAGATTAAATAGGCTATGTGCAAGGCTGATACCATCATAAGTAAATCTGTACTAGGCTGATTCCTGCATAAGAGTGTTTTCTGGGTTGATCCCTGATTAGAGTAGCAACCACAGTGCAGGGCATATATCCCTTAGAATTGTCCCAGTTTTACATGGTCACTGCACTTTTTCCATATGTTAGTAACTTTCTGTATTAAAGACTGATATTAAATATATATGAAATAAAAGCCAATAAAATTATCTTTCTAAATATGTATTACTTGTTAGTGTTGTTTAGTTGGATTTACACTTTATCGCAGGTTGAAAAGTAAATTACAGGTAATTTACGCTTCCCGCACAAAATCAATACTGCCTTGACCTGTGTGTAACGTGTGGTTCATTTGGAAAATTATGCGACCGGGTTAATGACTATGAATATTCATGAAAATTTCCAGCCCATCAGAAAATTGAATGAAGGTTAGTGCGGAATTTGAAGAATTAAAATATCACAAGCCATGCTGAAGATATAGTGATGCAAATTCAAGTGCCGATCGTACGCGATACTCAAAGTTTACAAACATTCTTCACACGTCATTAGATTGTACATATTCTCATCTTTAATTTCATATATAAAACGTCTGTCGCAAAAGAGATTTAGTGTGCCGGATTTTGCTTTAAAGGTAAGGACTTTTGAATTTTTGTACTTCGCTGAGCATGTACTATGGACGCCATCTTGAATATATTACGATGTTAGTAAACAAACGTTTGTAACCAGTAGTTCAATGCCATATCGATTAGTAAATGTCCATAATATAGTGTCTACAACTTGTAGCTAACAAATACATGGTTCTAAATCGAGTTTTATCATATATTCTTTTATTTTAAAAGAGATCGTCTTTTGAGAATTTGTCGAGACGACCGTTCTTCATAACCATGCGATATCGCAGTTAACATCGAATTTAGTTTTCTCGTTCAAATCGTTTAAACAATACCAAAAAAAATTCTTTTAAATGACGTGTGAAGAACTACTTTACAGACTAAGATGTGTTTCATCAACAATGAAAACAATTTACAACTCAATTATTTCAACCAAATGGTGACATTTATATTAAAGTAGGAAGTAAAATATGAGATTTTCCAATTACCATGACAATAATTAAACTTGAAATTTTATGCATAATCCATGATTAGTAAAGCCTTGGATTTGATACATAGTTACCAGCATTAACTTTATTAAAATTTCTATTTGAATGGTTTTGCTGTGGAGAAAAGAAACATTTTTGATTTAACACCATATATTAACATCTTGCTGTGTGTGTTAGCACACAAAATATTACAAACAAAATTTAAATATTGGTGAGATTTTTCTTGAAATAACTTTCCCTGTTGTAAACGTACATCTTCAATAATGGCAAATACGAGTCCAGCATGTTGTTTTACATAAAGCTGGAAAGTTTTATGAATTTATCATTAAAAATAACAAAATTACATCAATTTATGTCAAATTTCCTTTTTTTCTGGTGCCATGGATTTATCGCGTGTGACTGTATTATTATAAGGAAAAAGGTGAGCAAATTGATAGAAAATTGGCAACTTTAAAATGTCATAAGTTTACTTCTAGTAGAGATATTTTCAAAATTTAAACTGTTCTATACTGCTTGAGACGAGATCTATCATTTAACAGTGTTTTAAAAGCAATTAAATGACAATGAAAAATCAGCTGGGGTTGCTAATTAGAGGAATATAGCTAGGCTGATCCCAGCATGAAGAAAGTATTCTGATTTTTTTCATATTTAAAACTACGAGAATTGTATTATACAGGCATGGCCATTATGTTATTAGTAAATGCTGAGATAAGCCTAGCACAGATTTTACTTGAGCTGGCATCAGCCAAGCATAGCCTTCTTAAGCTTGTATCAGCTCAAAATACACTGTAATGCTTTAATCAGTCTGGCACAGATTGGGAATCATCTTAGTCTTGTACAGTGTTCTATTTGGATTCTAGCCCATGAGTAGCCCCCGCAGAGAGAGCCAAATATTTTATTTAAGTATGGATGCAGTTGTATATAAACATTGTGACATGGCTGAATATTGGTAATAATGAATAGAAACTTGTTGAATTGAGAAAGAGAATGCAATATACTAATGTAACCATATATTCTTACAAGGCATGTACATGAACGTATTAAATATTTCTTTGTACAAATCTGTATTTTGTTGTGCATAAAATGATAATTACTGAATTTTAGAATAATTAAGGGTGCATTCACTTATATGACTTTATTTTTGTAAGTATTCTCATGTTACTAAAGCACTATCTTCTAGAATATGCACAAAAAATTGGTAACTTGTCTCAATGAAATGGTTTATGCTGATTGAGTGCTATCTTAAGGCATGGACTTTGCTTACAACAGAAGTTATACGCTGACAACATTAGATTAAATGCTTAAAAGGACCGCTCCGTTGGCCTAGTGTTTGGAGCATCTGCCTCGGATGTTGGAGGTCGTGGGTTCAAAACCATTGCCGAGTCATACCAAAGACTTATAAATGGTACTAGCAGTTGCCTCGCTTGGTGACCAGCCAAGACGTTAGTGCTGGGACTGGTCAGCCTGGTGTGAGGATAATGTGACTGGGTGGGACATGATGCTACATCTCTGCAGCATGATGCCTCAGTGCTAGACATCACTATAAGTGTCACACTGCAGATATCGTAGTGATATGACTAAAAAAATTTTAAGCTACATTAAAAGTCCAAATCACACACACACACAGATATTTAAAATTAAAGTGTTTTGTGTAATTTGAATGCGTAAAGAATTTCTTTATGCGGTTTTGGTCAAGTTTGTATAAAATGTGTAAATTCTGGAGCTCTGAGAACAACAAATTGTCATCACTAAAATCAAAGGTCCAATCAATAATTAATATTTCTAATGTTATGACCTTCCAGAACAAACACTAACTTCTGATGCAGTTATCATTATTGAAAGAAGTCTTCTTGCTATGCCCTGCAAAAAGATGCAGTTGGCAGGGGCATTTCTTAGAAGTGGGAATACTTTAATTTAATAGTACATGTACTAATTAAAAAATGTTTAATAATCATTATTACATTATTTTTAATTTGCTAGAGTAAGTATATAATAGAATACATTTTGAAATGATATTTTTCTCACAACACTGCCAGTATTTTAAGTTTTTTAATAGCAGACAAAAATAATCATATGTGAGAGGATATATACCTGCTTTTCTACAGTGAAAGGTATTACCAAGCATGATTGCTACGTACACGGCTGCAAATTCTTTAGTGTGTTGGAATTGTATCTTCCGAGTGTAGTGTCTTGCATGCTGTAGTAGTCTGGAAAGAGTTAATGCACTGCTGTAAATACTTGTTCTCTAAATATTATCAGAATTTAAAAAAGAATTGAATAGAATCCTCCTTACCCCCTTTAAATGAGTGCAAATGTTTTTTTTTGCTGAGGAAATATTTAAGAATGTTGATTTTCTTAGAATAGGTTTTAATTCATCATACAGAGATCTTGTCAGACCAAACCTCATTACTAAAGGGATTCTGTATTTGTTTCTTTTAGCAGAATTTCAGTAGCCACAGTTTGAGAACTTACTTGTGAACACTGGCCCAGTGGAAGTCGGCTGGTACGGTAGTTCCTTGTTAGGGTTTACTGTGCCTCATCTTGAAAGGGAACAAGTCCACATCAGGTATCATGGTCAATGTAATGAAAGGAATTTTGGTGGAGTGTGACCCTGCTATGAAACAGTTCCTTCTCCATCTAGATGAGACAGAAGCTTTAAAAAGGAAATTTGTTATCCAGGATCTCGATGAGACACATCTTTTCATCTCGGCTGACATTCTTGATGTTTTACGTGATCAAATTGATGATTTAATGGATAGACTTTCCTTCCCATTTTCTGATAAGTAGGCATTTGATGAAAAATTTCTTTCTGTTTGAAAGGCAGATTTTGACTATCCTATGTTTACCTATCAATCACTATATAAACCAGAACATTTAAATTCAATGGAGAGGGAGGATACTTCTGCTCCTTGGTGTTGGACAGTGCAACGACGGTGCTTGCCTTTTGATTCAGAACTCTTTAGGGATGGAGACCAGTTTTGTCACATGGGATGGAAACAACTTCCTCTTGAAGGTGATCCTCTTGAGGCAGATACAAGGTACTGCAATTTATGTGAAATCAGTTCAGTAATTTAATATTTCTAATGATCTTGCCAATTTTTGTGAAGCTCACCTTGGCAGAAGCTCAGTTTGTATTTGTACATCCATCCGCATGTCCATCCACATGTTGTTGTTAAAAAATTTTATGTGGTTAGTTTATCGAGCACAGTTGGCCAGTCCTGTTACTTGGTGTGTAGATAAAACTTGATGTGTACAATGCCACTTTACCAAAACCTTGGTGGTGGGCTCGAGACCCAGTCCATGGCCAGCTACTTGTTTCATTTTGGTTATATCCTTTGAAACAAACATTAAGTGAAATTTATTTGTGAAAAAATTTTGTGTTGTTGATATACAACATTGTATTTATCAGTCTTGTGACAACATTCACTTGTAAATTTCTCAAAAGTTTCAGAGTTATGAAGAGAGTGAGGTACAGTATGGTTCGTGTGATTTTTCCAAATCCCACATATCCTAGTGGGTATGGAGAGAGATTGGATTATAAAAAGAACTCCACCAGCTCTCTGTAAGTCCTGACAGAGTTGCTTCAGCACACCACACTTTCTCGCAGTTGTTATGGATGACCATGGCAGAGTGAACATGGTCTCGATAAAATGGCCATTAATTCTTTGCACATATTGCAGAGAATACATCAACATATGTCAGCTTGATTCTGATGAGGATTCACTTAGAGAATCCAGCATGGAAGTTTGAACACTAGGACCATCAGATCCCAAGTGAGTGTAGTGATGAACACTAATGACACTTGCATTACCTTCACACCCCTTTGACCCCTATTGAATTTATAAAATGGCCATGGTTTACTCTGTATGATAACTGCAAACATGCTCAGTAGAGGTTAACTGAGAGAGATAGGTACCAATTTATCTACATCATTACCTTTTTTGGGAGCTATTTGCTTACTGTCTGATGACTCAGCTGCTTATACACATATCCTAGGTATGCCAAATCTGAAATCAAGGTTTAGATAATATTAACATAATGACAGTGCCTAGAAGACTATTAATACCTTTTGTGCAATGAATCTTTTCACAGTACTATGCTATCAAAATTACAGAAACATTAATTTCCTTATTTACTTTATTAATTATCATGTGAAAGTCAGCAATAATGGAATGAAAAGGATGATAATGAAAGATAAGTATTAAAAATTTTTATAACAAAAATGCATTCATACCTGACTGAAGTGAAACAAAATCGATTAGGTTCCAATATTTGCTCCATACATGAGTTTTCATTAGCATAATATACAATTTCTTCTCAAGTTCTGACATCCAGTCATAGGATTATAGAGGGAAACTTGAGTTCTCACTGCCTAAACATAAAAATCAAATCTGAAAAGCTAACTGACCATCAACTGTTCCAGCAGTATAAAGATGATGACAAAGTTAAGTTCATTTGCATACTTAATTTATATATGTTGTGAAGAAAAGATGTATTCATGCACCAAATAAGAGATCTCTGGGTAGGGGTACCACATAAATGTGTGTTAGTCTCAGATATATATGTGTGTATTTGCAAGAGAGAGAGAGGCATTATTTAGATTTTGCATGTTTAATTTAAACTGTACTATCTTGTATTATAATTTTTTTTTCATTTACAAATGGTCACAAAAGGTCATGGGGCCCCGAGTGGCCGAGTGGTCTAAAGCGCTGTCCGTTGCGGATCACTGCCATCTCACCTCTGTCTGCGTGGGTTCGAG